>APFE031614425.1:0-29378 GCA_000404065.3 Pinus taeda | reverse complement strand
ATAATAGATAAATTAATTATTATTAAAAATTTAAAACTAAAAATTTTATTCACTCTAACAATCTTATTAACGCGATTATGATATAGTCAATGATATTAACATTAGCATGGACACGTCTTGATAGAGCCGTATTTGGTCTTCTCTTAAACAATGATCAGTTGTGGCATATCATCAATTTATGCATCATTGTTCATTACAAAAATAATTAGGGTTACAAGAACAAAAAACTAGGGTTATAAAAACAAAAGATTAGGGCTAAAAACTAGTGTTTCAATGTTAATTAAAATTTAATCACTTAGTTTAATACTTAACTTATGCTTACTTATATTGAAACACTAATATTAAAAACCAATATTAAATTCCTAATACTAAAACCAATATTAAAACCCTAACATTAAAATTGTAATACTACAAGCCAAATACTAAAAACTCTATATTAAACCCTCAATATTAAACCCAATATTATAAACCTAATATTATAAAACATATTATTACTTATATAACTTATATAACTATATAATAATAACAATAGTAATATTAATATTGAATCCATGCCATACACCTAATAATTATTAATGTGGTTGATAGTGACACAAACTCATTAATAGCCACAATTGGTGAGTTCATAATATAGCACATAAATCTAAACATTAGTCGTTTGATGTTCATTATATGACACAACATGTCATAAAGAAAGCACCAACAAGAGATTCTACAGATAATGCACTAAATATTCTCTCATCCTCAACTTACTACATGTAATCATCTTTTAGTATTTCCCTCAAAAGAATAATTGCATTAGAGGAATGCTACTTTGATGATAATAGTTCTCTTATGATGAATACATAGAAACCTAGAGCATAGACCATTTTCCTCATTTCTTAGCAAGGTAGAGCTTATTTTCCTATGTTAATAACCAACTCGTATTTTAAGAGAAAATATAAAATAAACATATTATATTCTAGACATATTATATTCTAACATAAAAAAAATTCCTTGAACCATCAATATATCAAGAAAATAATAATCATTATGAAAAAACATCTAATGCCAAAAGAATAACCCAATCCATATATTAAACTGAATACCATATGTTTCTAACATAAACATGATAAAAGGGTCAACAAAAGGATTATTTACTCAATCAATGTCTTTAACTTTAACCCAAATTGTTGAATTAAAGAAAATGACATGATACTAAGCATGCCACAACAAAGGGTTTAGTTAAACATCAAATGGGAACTAGAAGCATTCAAGGGACCAACATATTTTATAAGCGAAATAACCAAAAAATTAAACTTTAAAAAATACTCTAAATGCAGTTTACAAACAAATTGTTAAAATTGGCCAAGATAACATCTATAGGCATCAAAGAAATTTCATCTACTTGAATGGACCCATTCTTGTATATAGAAAGTCTTGTTAAATCATTAATTTATCCTTTAATACTAGAAAACTATATACATGAAGAGATAATTCATATATCCATCAAATTCAAGCATCGTTTCCTATCACAAATAAGAAAGAGTCAATGTAATGGTTAGACATCAAGAAATTAATCTCAAAATGACTTGCATCAAGAAAAGGTAGCTTTAATGTTACAGTGAAAAATACAAAATATAGAGCCCAATTCTTCCTAAAATTCAACTTCAAATTAGCATATGATAATCTTGCTATGATAAATAATTTTCAAGCTACTTAAAAAATAGAGAACAAAAATAGCAATTACGTCATTTGTGCTATTTCGTCCAATATTTATTACACCACCAATGGGATATTTATACTAGAATAAGTGTCACAAGGGCCCTTGTATATATTGGATTAGATAAATTATTATGATATATCAATTTCCCACTTTGCTTCTTGGTCCTTATTTTCTTCAGTATGAACAGGATCTTCTCTAAATGGACTACCATTTTGGGCCTCCAAGCCATATGTTCCATAGAAATTTCATTAGAGACAATTTTTATATTGTTTTCTCCCCTTCCATCATGATCATGATCATGAAATAGCTAGTGCTCCTTCATATAAAAAATTGTTAATGCCATGCTTTGTTACATATAATCTTAAACATATAGATATGTTTATCAATCTTATTCCTCAACTTTCACTTCAAAAATGATAGTGCACTAAACATTTTCTCGTCCTCCACTAATCCAAAAATCATGGTTTGAGTCAAATGTGCCAATTTGAATTATTTTGATAAGTTTTCCCATAAATATTTTCTATCACTTTAATTTTCCATAATCTTGTTATTGCACCATATTCTAGAGGACTATCCAAAACATAAAATTGCTTACATATTATTTAAGTGAAGTGTGTGGCTTATTGAAACAATTTTAATGAATCTAAAATACATTAAATGTGTTCTCCATGTGTATGAGCCTTTTGAAAAAATATGTGTGATAAAGTTTTAAATTTAGCCACAAATCAAATTTTAAAGTTGCTTAACATTATTGATTACTCCAATATTGAGGGTAAACCACAAACACAACCTCCAACAATCCATCTATAAGAAATCATTCTCTTATCTCTAATGTTATCAATTTTGCAATTTCTATCAAGTTGCATCTTACTAAAATAGCAATATTCTTGAATAGATATATTAACATTGAACACTTTGTGGTGATCCATCCCATATTACCAATGTAACGAAAAGAAACCATATGCCAATGCACTATCATACAAAGTATCCCAATTTCATCAATGTTTTGAAAACAAACAATACTTTCTATATAGATGATCATAGTCCAATTTATAAAACATGTACCTACAAAATGTATCTAGGTAGATATTGGTGGCCACCCTCCTATTTCACTTGGACCCCTATTATAGGCTATTTTGTCTCATTTAATCAATCAACCTCTAAACTGGATCATTCACATCCTATTCTTCCTTTACATCATCATCACACAAAGCCCTATGCATGACTCTCTCATTCCCCAGAGACTCTGCCCTAAACTACATCATCTAAGCTAGTTTTAGGACATCATCATTGCATAAATCCCTATGCATGACTCTCTCATTCCCCTAAGATTCTGCCCTAAACTGCATCATCTAAGCTAGTTTTAGGACCAATGCACCCTAGCCTCTTGTCGAACTGCATTCACCTATAGGTTGTTCCATTGTGGCATGAATTTATCACCTATAGGTTGCTCCTCTTTGCACCTGCGTTGGTTCTAGAAATTTGAGAAAAAGAGAGAGAATCCTGAAGCCTCCATTTCCAAAAGCTTCTGTTGTAACCATTTACCTTAGATAAAAATTTTGAATCCTATCATATCATACCTTAAAGTTTCCATACCTTATCCATGGGCACTTGCAAAGGCTAAAAAATTTAAATTTAAATTTAGAGGTTTAGATTTAAATTTAAATTTCAAAGGTTAAAAAATTTCACAAATGACACCTTGGGAAATGTCCGTAAAAAAATTTTAAATATAGAACTTATAATGAGATATTTTTAAATTCATAAACAAGAGGTTTAGATTTAAATTTAAATTGCAAAGGTTAAAAAATAACAAATGACACCATGGGCGATGTCCATAAAATCTTTTTAAATACAAAAATTATAATGAGATAACAATGAAAACGCACTATTAGAGCACTCAACAAATGTTTCTTAAAATATAAATTTATTTTTAAATACATATCAAGACGTTTATATTTAAATTCCACATGACACAATTTTCACAAATTACACCATGGGAAAAGTCCATAAAAGCTTTTCAAATGCATAATTTATATTCAAATAACCATAAACACGCTCACAATCAGAATACTCTTTTAAGGGATGCAGAGCCGTGTTCTGATGTAAAAGGAAGCTCAAAGATTTATCAATTCTAAAAGCAAAAATATGCAAAAATCATACTAGAGCACAAACAACGAAATTCTACAAAGTTTACCAAAGATTTGAACTCTGCATACACAACTAAGGAATTGTGCAATTTTAACTTCCATTGTCTTCGGTTTCATCAGCTCAGGAGGGGAAGCCTAGGAATGCTTACAATCAACGCTCCATCTCAACAGACGACAGATATGGCCTCAAGCTTAGAGTCAGCAGACAAGGTGAATTTCCTTCCCCGCGAATTTATTTCACTTCTCCTTTTTCTTTGTCATTCCTCTTCAGCTCACCACTGATGTTCAGAATGTTCTAGTCCTCCACTTGAACCTTCCCAGGAAACAAAACCACACATCACAACAAAACCTTAGCAAATGGCCAAAACAGAAGAAAATAAAGACATAATTTGATGATGTGGAAGGAAATTTAAATGCAACTAGATATCTTGATGTTGTTGAGGAGCTTCTACATTTCATCTGGCACGCGAAGCAGTTGCTGCATCGCCCAAGAGAGGATCAATCGCCATCTTTCAATTCTCTAACACTGCAAAGAAAATATGTTGGCTGCAGCGGCTTTCGCTTGGCATGGAAGTTGTTGTGGATGTTGGGGTTGACTTGGATGCTAGAATTGCCTGCAGGTTGGGTCGGCCGTGGGTGCTTCGGCTTCCGTTTGGCATTGAAGTTGTCGTGGATGTTGGGGTTGAGTTGGATGCCAGAGTTGGCTGCGGATGGGACTGACGGTTGTGACACATTTTTGGAGGGGGTTATAGATGTTTTGATTTTGGATTTGGGCTACACTGATACAATAAGACTGGACGCATTTTGATTTTGGGTATCAGCTACACTGCTACAGTAAGATTGGATGCTATTTTTGGTATTAGTAAGTTGAAACTGACTGCCTTCACCTGTAGGGAGAAACCCTATTCAACATAATAACCTGCACATATATCGATATAATTTGATCAAAATTGCATCAACACGCAATCATTTATAACACCAACTATACAACCGTACCTACAACTTACAATACCATATCAGTTTGCACAGCATACGAAATTACAGAAATTAAAAACAACTTTACTGTACTTTAGGATGGGAATACTCAACCTTAGCCCAAAGTGGATGAGGAGTAAGAGCCCAAAGTGGATGAGGAGCAAGAGGCGAGAAATAGAATGCATAGTCCGTTCGTTATATCGGAGCTGGCGGAGCTCAAACTCGGATTTGAAAACCATCTACGCTTCTCCCAACGATCGGGTTTGACAGTTTGATTGCACCATTCAATGGCTCTAACGAAAAAGAATTGATGCTTGCATTGCATCGAGTGCGGAGAAAATTCATCATTGCATGAACAAAGTCTACTAATTTCACATTTTGAAGGTTACATTTTCATTATTTTATATTGTTAACACTATTAAATAAATGAGTTGTCTTTAGCGTGACTTTTTGGAAGCTTTTCAGGCTGGTTTTTCTTGTCTAGTTTCTCTAAAATTTTGTAGGAATTTATTGAAATCACAAGTTTGATGGGTAACCCCTGCACAATCTAAACACCTTAGCGGTTTTTCAAGGTGCTGAATATATTTGTATAGTCAAAAACCCAATTTAAATAACACAAATCAAGATTTCACCTCAAATATTTACACCAAATTCCCACAGCAAAAAGTCCAAATAATTCCACTAAAAACAACTCCATTAAATAAATAACTAATGACTAAATTGATTATTTCTTCATTATTTTACATTCTTATTAGCATTAAATAAATAACTAATCACTAAATTGACTAGTTGATTATTTTAGTTTACTTAGATAACTGTTGACAGATCATTTTTTCTTGTTTCTCTAGTGCAACTTGTTTTAATTAATGATAATACCTGGACAGCGGGAAGAACATTACATGCTCCGCAGCATCCTGGTTGAGGAAAATCCTCGAAGGTCGAAGTCCCGGGAGTCTCGGACCTCGAAAACCCGTAAAAAAATGCCAATTGAATTGAATTGGGGAGCCGGCATCCAGGATTGAGGATTTTCAAGGGACAGGTGGCAGTACGTTATTGAGTGGAGGTGACATTAACATAATGTGTCAGTACATAAGCGGAAAGTAGTTTCGGGGTTTTCCGTGTACTTAAAGGTGGGTGACACTTAGACCTATCCCAAGTTGACATGTGACAGGGATATGTTAGCATGATGTTACCCTGGTCGTGGGGAATCCCAGAGATCAGAATCCTGCAACCCTTTTGCGAATTGAATTTGTCCTAGAGTAGATAGGGTTGGGTACGTTGCTCTATATATATATATAATAGAAAGAATGAGAAATTTAAGAGATTATAAACATTATAACGAGGGAGGAAATTTATTTTACATAATCTAATGAAAGATTATAATACGCCAAGCGTCCTTGTAGTTTTAGGCACACATCAATCTTGCATAACCAATAATGGTCATGGCTATTACAGAATTGAATTGATATACTGGACGCCTTATGTATTTAGCGTATACATAGCCTATTACAGAATTGAATTGAAATACTGGACGTCTTTATATATAGACGATTTGACTCTAAACATGAACACAAGTACGAACACAAGAGAGTCCGTCGAACATGAACACACAATCTTCTACCGCATTTATTTTTCCTGGTACCTGCGATGCGATGCAAAAACAAAACAATATAATTCATGACATCATCTTTGTGCACATCGAAGAACAACAAGACGTTAGCCTTAGCTGACGTGGACGTTCACTTGAATGTATGGTCGTGGAGGTGGAGGTGGACGTATTATGTAGCTGACCACAGCGATTGTGATGTTTGGATTCGGACGTGGAGGTGGATGTGGACGTCGAGTTATTGGGTGGTTGATCACAGTGATTTTGATTTGGGGTTTCGGCTGTAGACGTGGAGCTATTGTGTACGTCACCACAGTCATTTTGTTTTTGGGTTTCGGCTGCATTAAGCCTGGACGCTACTGGTTGCTTTCAATGCCATCAACACTCCAACTTATACGAAGTCCCCTCCACTCCAACGCAATCTGCATCAACACATAAACGTGGACAAAAATATATAAATAATATGATCACAACTGCGTCAACACATAAGGCGGACGTATAATATGAGCAAATAATTTGTAACACTGAATGCACAACAATACCTACAACTTACAAACATTACAGAGATTAAAAACAACTTTACTACACTAGTTTAGGATGGGAATATTCAACCAACATTCTTTTAGGCTGCAACCAGATTATAAAAAATATAAGAATATTTCAACAAACCCTGTTTATTTAAGTCAAACAATGTGGATAGATTTGTTTTTAGTGCCTGTAATAGGAGCTCTGGAAAATACTTTATCAGAAACATCAAGGTAGGTGATAAGTTGTTGGCCATCAACAATGTTCATTTGTGTCCCTTTCGGCATCGATTTAATATGTTGTGCCAAAAGAGATCATCTCGAATGACAAGCCGAAGAGCTAAATATAACTCAGAAAGACACCTATTCAGTCCATGAGATTTACCCTTAGCCATGTGCGGATATTTACCCTTTATCATGCTTCAATAATATATAGAAGAATGACCTCTAGGCTCTCCTACATCCAAGGCTCAACTTCAATCAGTGAATGTAGTGTTTCTAGTGAACTATGATGCCATACGGTCTCTAACGTCCAAGCAACGATGGTCTCCAATGACTCCAAAGGCTAGCAACAACTCTAGTCTCCAAGTAGTGACTGCAATGATGATAGTAGCGAGTCCTCCAGGCTCCAATAGTGAAATGAATGAATAGAAGAGGGAAGCGACATCAATAGGTTAAAAACCTATATGTTAACAGTTAAAACGTGACGATTTACTCAAGAAAAACAAGTTAAAACCAGAATCTATTCTTGATGTGGCTTTTTTCGAGTGGAAAACATTTTAATTTCCTAAAGAGTCTCAGCAATTGGATTTGGCGTTTCCAAAAAAACTGAAATGGTTTTAAGACATTTCATGGACATTTAAAGCCCATTTTTGCTGAAATTCATTTCCAAAATGATAAACGATGTTTTTGGCATTTGTGATAGGTGTTTTTGATTACTTAGATATATGGATAATGTAGCAACTAAGAAGGAATATGTGGGATGTGATCAAATTGGCAATCATGTCCTCCTTATGGAGATGATGTTGCAAAGCAACTTTTCATAGGGAAAGTTAATTAGTTCAAGCTGGATATGAAAATATTAATGTACTTGTATAGATTGATTTGTTATGAAAAACATGATGCTTTGAATAAAGAACTAAGGGTATCACATATAACAAATTAAGTATATCATTGAATTCCATCAGGTTCCTCATCCAAGGCCTTGCTTAACAGCTTCCTCTACTTATCATCAACAAATGAAGCTTAATTTACAATGAGTAAGTATTTTTGTATGTCATAGTATACATCCCAGGGCCTGCCACTTCATCAAGTCAGGATACACTAATCTTGCCCATGGATATGGCACTCCACTGTGTCTTCTAGTTGCGAATAGAGACAAACATAACAGTGAAAGAGATATTCTATCTCCTCCCCAACTATTTATATTAGGGATCAAGAAAACCAACATGCAAGAAAAACTTTATTAAATATATTTAGTATCAAGTAGTTCCATTCCTCAAGAGGTCAAAATAATTTTTTTTTTCTTTATTTTAAATTTTGTATTCCACAATGTATGAGTAAACACCAAATGAGTGAAAGATTTCTTACCCTTGCTTTGCTTCAATGTCTTTGCTGAAGTCAATATTGGGCTCACAATCCAGCACTAAGGCTAGAATCCAAAGTTGACATGTCATTTGGTGCATGTCATCATGAAAATTGTGCAACCAACATCTGACATCGTAAAACTGCATCTTGTTAATTTCCTATCAACTTGTGTCTGTGTTATATTTAGATGATAAACAGTAAGAATGCTTCACATTCCCTCCATATTAGTTGGTGCTAGAACCATGCTCGGAAAAGTCTTTTTTATTTATTCTCATGGAAAAAGATTCCATTATTTTTCACATAGGTGAATAATGCACATACGATGGCCTACACCACATGTGCCTACATTATCAAGGGTTGATAAACAATACGAAGGTTGCACAACCTATCCATATGTCTAGGCATTAGAGCTACATTATGCAAAGCTCTCTTGCTATAATTCAATGGAGAATATTATTTCCCATAAAGTTGAAGGAATCCACACATGATGGCCTGCACTACATTTTTATAAGCGTAGATGACTTGGGGAGACTGTGCTCTTGGTTTTTTTTTTTCATTATTCATTTCTTTCTTCTTTGACAACACCTCCTTTAACCATCAATATCAAAGTAATGTACATATTGGGCCATTTTGACCCAAAAAAGGTGGGTTATGACCACAAGTGAAATTATATTATGCTAAATACACCCTTATAGGTGGATATTGGTGGCTGCCCTCCAATTCCACTGGGACCCCCACCATTTCTTCTTTCAGTTTTTCAGTTTCCTTAATTGTAGCACAGCTTACTATTTTTAGCAGTTTTTCGGGTCCTAAACTTCCGGAGCCGTTTTGAGGCCCTAAACGACGTTTTTTTGGAAATCCACCACCAGTTATATGTTGTTTAAAAATCATCTTTTTCTGTCATAGTCCTCAGAGAGATCTTTCTAGCAGGTTATCATGCACGTCAAACAGAGATAATGTGACCAAGTCGCGACCCCGGGAAGTTGGCTGTCCAACTCACCCCAATGGGGCCCATAAACTCTTGGTGTTACATCTCCTCGGGTTAGGGTTTTCGTGTTTAGGGTTTGCTCTTATTGTTTAATAATAAAAAATGCCTTTAGCTTCATTGTAAGGAAGTTTAGAGGCATGTACCCCCCACATCTCTTCTCAAAGATAAGCTACCATCGCTCGAGCTAGTTTATTTCCATTTACGTTTGTAAGCATATTTCATTATTCTCCATTAATGAAATGAAGTATTATTTCTGTTGTATCTCTGTATTTGTGTTTATTTCTGTACTTTATTGCGTTCTTGTTTAAATCTGGATCAGTGGTATCAGAGCGGTCTACTCTTTCTCTGTTTTTCCTTGCATGTCCCCAATGAGGTCAGGATATAAGGAGTTAGGGCTTGAACCGGTCGAACCTTTGCAAGACCAGCCTTGCAAATCCTAACAGCCTCCCATGGCAGATGAAAGAAAGACGAGGTGGGCATACCCATGCTCAAAGAAAGTAAAGCATGTCCGCATATCAAGTACAAGCAGATCCACCATGTATACAAGTACAAAGAACTGAAAGTACATAATGGATCATCTGATTGTGATTGAACAAGTACATGTTTGAATATCACATATAAGAAGATGATCCATGAAGCTGAAAGATGAAGCTGATCACTGATGTCAAAAATTGATCCCAATAGTACCAAATGAACATGATGGAATAAGATGATACTACATCGCAACTCGGATGCCAGCATATAAGATGTCGCTGTGAAGGATTGCAGCATATAATGTGGAAGGTGTCGACTAGCAGTACAAGAGCAACTGACAAGTGAAACAAAGAACGTTGATGCAACTCGAGGTCTTCACCGACCGCCGTGGTACATTTCTACACAATGGGAATAAATGATCTAAAGTTGATCATGTGAGAAATCGTTTGATTACCGGTCATTGATGTATACCATTAACAAATGCAAGACTACTCACCGATAATGATAATGAGAGTCAAGGTATCCAGTACAATCTAATAAGTGTGAATGAATGAGCTGAAGTCGAACACCTAGAAGAATCTATCAATCGGGGGACAACGATGGTTCCCATTGTCGATAGCGAAGGAATTTGCCGTTGATGATTGCAAACCCCAAGGTACTGCCAAATGGACTCTAGATCTTTGTCCCAGAGTAGTGAGACATAGTCGATAGGAAAATATCTGTTAGAAGGAAGGCATTAAGGCATCCTTCATCAATCTAGCGCGAGTGTAACCCGTAGGCCAATGATGTGGAAGGAATCAGACGAAAAATATGTAGTAACCCAACCGAAGCATGTTTTCGGCGTACATAAGATGTAGCTAGCACATGATAGAAACCCTCTGAACCAACCAATAATGAAAGCTGACACAGAGGTGAGGAATCCACCAATAGGGCCAAATGGAAAGTAAGGAACTTCACGAATCCCAATGTGCGATAATCAAAGCTGATGTCGAACACAAGGGAATCCACTCAATCAAAGACCCATGATACTGATTGATGCTTAGCACAAGGTGCCTATGAATAATGAAAATAGGGCCAAGGTGTGGCTCTAAGCTTTTCGTCAGAGCAATATGTCGTCATCGATAAGGACAAGACCTGCCAGCAAGAAGTCAATGGAGACCTTCTAAAACTGGCATGAGCAAAGGACCAATATAACTGATGTGATGACAAGCATGACAATGACAACCAGGGATGGCCAACTGAAAAATAGGTTAAGAGACACCGCAGAGAGGCCGACTCAGGTTTACTTCCCTTGAACAAAAGCATGACTCAAGGATGACTATGTGGCAGCATATGATAACTCTGTATAAGTTCGTAAAGTAGGAAGCACGAGCGAACTCTCCATATGATTGAAAGAGATAACCAATCAGATGAGAACTGACTCAATAAAAAGGTTAAGGCGTACCTAAGTCAAACTAAATCCGGCCCAAAATGGAGGAGAGATTTTCTTTTGAGTGCTTTGTTCAAGGGTGACAAAACTGAGTCTAGCTGCCAACAATATATGGAAATGTTGTCCTGTTCCCGCTCTTTTTGGAATATATAATTTTTTTGTCTTTTTATTTAAGCTGGAAAAAGAATAAAAGAATGTTATAGTAGAGTGAAAAGTATGAGTGTCAGTGAAACAGATGATCTAGTTCGTGGGATGGGAACAATCCTATGCTCAATGCAGGGAGGCGAAAATGGTCAAGGACACTCAAAGGGTTGTTCCTTCCACGGATCAAAGGGTGTGTCAAGTTGCAGAAGCTAAGTGATTTCTGATTTGAGTTTGTAGAAGATATGGTCAAATAACTGGCTTAAACACGAGTCCAAGTGAAGCCGGCTCAAAGCCAAAAGGTGCAAATAGTCAAAATGAAATGTAGCGGTACAACTCAACACAAAGGAGCCTCGAAGTTATAAGGTCATAACTAAGCAAAGAAGCAAAGAGAATGAGTCTTCAACACACAAGTCATGGCGGGACTAAAGAGGGCTCCTGAGCCTACTCAATATAACAACATGGGCAACAAATGTCGGTGAGGTGCTAACTATGATGCCAATGTAAAGGATGGCTCTACCATCGCATCATGATTTAAAAATTTGCGAGTGAACATGGTTTGCTAACCAAGACACAATGGGGTCGACCCTATGGCAAGTGTATCGACAAATGGAGGCTAGTATGCAAGATGCAACAGAAAAAATGGTTTCCCTAACCTATATGCTAGTGAGTAAACGATGCCCGCCATGATGGGTCGGTGGTCATGGAACCGAAAAAGATCTTGAAGAAGTGTCCGTAATACCCTCAAAAAGAACCTATTCCTGACAAACCAAGCTCACAAATTAAAAGATTCATGAGATGAAAAAAATCAAGTTTTGAAAAAATTGACAATTTCAAAGCTATAAAATGACCTTTTGACTCACCATTTCTGTCATTTGTGTTGAGAACAAAAGCTATGGAGAAAAAAGAGCAAACTTGCCCCCAAAGAATTGGACCATTCAAATTGGATCAAAATCATCAGGTAACCCTCAATTCAAGCTTGCATTACTTTGTGATTGTTTTTAAAAAAAATTATTAAGGTTTGACTGTAGGAATTTATGTTAAAATTTTCAACTCGGCAGACACGTGGGTTGCATGTTAAAAACCCATGCATACCACATCCCTACACATGACTGCTTGTAAAAGGAACCTGCGTATATGCGGTTTGAAATTTAAATACAAAAATCTAACGATTGAAACTCAAATTTTTTCAGGATGACAATCACATGGAGAGAGAGGGAGCATACCACAATTGATAATGAAGTTATGAATGAACAACATGCATTAGATGCATTGAGGGGATGTGGCTTGTTGAAATTTTTTAAAATGCCTAACATGAAAGCCAACACTCATCTACTTGAAATGCTAATCCACTATTGGAGTGTCGAGGATGATGCATTTATGATTGATCAGATGCCTTTGCAGATACAGGTGGAGGATATTTACTTTATCACTGGTCTCTCTCAAAAAGGAGAAGTTGTGCATTCGACGGGCTGGACACAAGGTAGTCTTTCAGTAGAAGACTACGTACACATATACTGCCCTGGGCATCCAAAAAATTGGAAGTCAGATTCCAATAAAACATGTGGAGAGCTTATCCCTAAGGATTCTACTATTTACCATAGCGAGGATAAATGGATCAGCTTCACCGTAGCAAGCTTCATGAGTGTCCATTAGCTTGGCAGTGGAGTGCCTCACCACTATGTTTTACTGGTGTACACCTCTTCTTACCAATATGAAGAACCAGTTGTCTTCTATTCATAAAGGGTAGACCAAAAATTTTGGATATGGGATGATGTTATGCTCCTTCTTCGAGAAGGTTCCTGTGCTGCGTCCCAAAGTATCAGTCTCTATCAGTAACCCCCGAAATCCTTGAATGGGTAGGTGGGCCGATTTAATGAAACGCCTTGGAGGCGGGGACGTGTCGAGGACTGCTTTTGATGATGAGTTCTTCACCTGGTGGGAACAACAAATCATGACAGTTGATGACTACCCCTACACTGGTATGGATTTCCGAGGAGATCCAGACTTGGTGCTACCACCAAACGCAGTGTGGGGAGCCATAGGTAACAATTTTTTAAGTTTTTATCAATATTTAAGATTTTTTTTTTTTTTAATATGAAAATGAAATTAGAAATATTTTTGATGGGATTAAAATACTAACATAATGATCATGTTCCAGATGTGGGTCCGGTAAGACCAAATGGATTCCCACGGCACAGGCATCACAGAAAAGGTGCCAAAGAGGTGGTTGCTGAGACAGAGAGGGTCTTGTATGCAGTCCAAAGAAACTTGGTGAAACTGACTCACCAGGTACCGATGGTAGCCATAGAAGACCTACTTGAGGAGATGCAACGCTGCGTGGTAGGAGTACCATGGGACTAGGTCCGCATACTTCGGCGTGTGGCCAATGCAATAGTTACCTTCTTAGCCACTCATCCTAAGCTGGGTCCATAAATAGACTGGACACTATTATGGGCATTTAGTCCCAATTTTGTATATTATTTTTGAACACTTTATGTACACACTAGCAGTTTTATGATATATATATACAGTTCCAAATTTTTTATGTTTGTTTTTAACTTGATGAATGATTGATATCATAACATGCCCCACAAAATATGTACAAAAATATAATATATACAAAAAGTAATTGCTCGGCTGAGACCTAAGAAAAATGCTTCTTAAGGTAGAGCCCATCTGGGGGCTCCGCCAACTTATTCCTAGAGATGTTTATAGGTATAGCTCTTGAGCCAATCAATATATGACCTTCGGAAGATAAATGTGTTGGAGCCAAAGGGTTTGAAACTGCACAAACATCACTAGTAAGAAGATTGGAGAACTTGGGTTTGACTTCCTGCAAATGAGGAAGAAAGTATGAAAGATGATGTAAATCTTCTGAAGGTCGATCTACAGCTATCACTGCTTCTAAGATTGCTTCCTCTGATGGTAAAATTGTATCTAAGCAATCCAGACCAGAAGTGGAGTCAAGGTTCCAAGCTAGATACACATCACCATCTAACTCCTCCATAGAAAAAGGAGTCGGATGGTTGTCTGCAGAGTCAACGATATATTGATAGCTAAGTTCTTTTGCAGACATAGGAAATACCATTCCATAAACCCACCCTCCGTCTAATGTGGTCGTAGATGAATGTAAGGTCCAAGGGTCCAAAGGGCCCTTGGGGGATGAAATTGTATCGATTCTAGCTGTAGGAGGGGGAAGATCAAACACACCCATCAAGGAAGAGTACATCCATACTCCTTAATTCTTTATAGGTTGACGAGGATTATCCACCAATGGAACGACAGAATCTAAAGTTGCACGAGAATCACCCAAAGAATAATCTAATTGATCAATTTTAACAATTCTCCCCTCCTGAGGAAAACAAAGGATGAAAAATAGAGATGAAACTATGGCATCCATTTCATAAATCCAATTTCTTTCCAAGAGGAGGTTGTAATCCAAGTTGGCATCAATGATTTCTACCTCAATATTAACGACTTTCCCTCCAACACAAATAGGAAAAGCCAGGATAATTCCATGTGGCCTATGAGAATGACCATCAAATGCTGTTAAGATAGTCGGTGAAGGAACAACTGAAGGTGATCCAATTGCCTTCCAGCTTGACATAGACATTACACATGTGGAAGCTCCCTCATCTATAACTGTCCAAAAAATATTGGTTTTCCGGTAAGTAGACTTTATATGGAAAGCCATATGATGAGGAAGTCTCTTTTTGACATTGATCATATCAAAAGTGAGCCCTAAAGAATTTTTCGGATCTAGTGCCCCCACTGCCGAAAGAAAAGCACTTCTTTGAGTAGGACACGACTACAGTACCTCCAATGCAGACATAGAACATGGACTTTGAGCCAGATCTTCTACAATCGAGTAGTTCTCAGCTACCCTAGCATTAGGGTTAATTGTTGAGCACTTAGCGGAACCTTTCGGTATTTGAGGTATAGACTCAACAGAGGGTCAGTCAATATGAAGCGAGTCTGAGGTTTCGGGCATTGATTTTTCCATAGATGTTTTTGTTTCACCGTAATCGCATGCGCATGTGGCAACATTAACATGCGAGTTCATCTTATACACATTTGAGGAATTCTCCCCTTCCTGGTTGACCCCTACGGAGGTACCAACGTTCGAGCTCGCACCAGCAAGTAATTGTTGCCCTTGGGGAAAAGGGTTATTTAGAACAGCTTGGGAGCTAGATGACCCTTGCTTCACTAACAAGCGCTTACCATCCTGAATCTTGGGGTAGAGGCGAGTTAAATGATCTCCATTGCATAACTTGCATGGAAATTAACTTTCTTCTTAGACTCATTTCTACATTCATTGGCACCATTGTCGGGCTTGTTCACATTACCCTTCCCTTCCCAATTCTTCTTCTTACCTCGTCCCTTCTTCTTCCCATCGAATTGTTGATTTCCTTTGGGGTTAGAAGCCTTGACGACATTAATGGAGGAAGGTTGGGAAGGTGAAGGAGTAGACGGTGCAGCCTAGTTAGAAGAAGCAATTTGTAGAGACAACTACTGCAATTAGTTCAAAAGGTTCACCGTATTTTCATAAAATGATCCACCTATACCATCAACATGAGGGCTTGGCTTTTGTTTGGCTACATCAATCGTGGATTTAGGAGCATCAGGTAAGAGTTTCTTAAGAGTCCTAGACTGAGAATATATCAGTTCTAATTGCTGGGCACGAAAGATAGCCTGCTCTTCCGAATAAACACTGGAAAGAGAAACATCCTTGGAGATCTCGGGTTGTAATGATTTTAGAAACCACTCGAAATGGAATTCTGCTGGAATTCAGCTTTGATAAGCCTTTTTATCCGTCTCCATTCCTGGATATGATCCGAAATGTGAGTAGCCATGTCCTGATGAAAGTTGGCTAGAAGCTCAGTTCTGGCTTCATAATGGACAGGCAAATGAAAATGGTTTAAGAAAATGTTAGCCAAATCAGCGAAAGAAGTAAAGGTTCCCCCTGGTAACTCTATATACCACTTAGCCGCATTTCCGGTTAAGGTGCACTGAAATAAGTTGAACTTGATCGAATCATCGATCAGGGAGTTGGATGAGCACCATAAATGGAACGTGGTTACATGGTCGCCTGGGTCTTCACCTTTCTTCACTTCGAATTTTGGAATATCCAATGGAAGTTTGGTTAGGACCGGAGGCCAAGTCGGATTGTACCTAATTGGATCATTTGTCAACCTCGTTAATTCTAGTAGATTAAGTGTGGCCAGAAAAGGAAGTCGTGGAGGACCTTGGGGATTCCAGCTAGATTGGGTGGGGTTCCCACAATTCTAAAAAGAATGACCTCGATTTTGAAAGGCACCAGGTTGCTCAAAGTAACTGGTAAAACCTACTGGACCAGAAGGTGACCCTTCTGGTCTAGTAAAATTCAGAGTTTGACCAACTCTAGCTAAAAATCCTTCGTAACCGGGAAAGTTACCCCCAATAACGAAGTCTTGTAAGGAGATGACAACCCCTGGTAATGGTTCCAAGCATTAGCTAAGGGTGGGAAACTTTGAAATGAATTAACCGAGGAATACAACACATTCCCTTGTTGGCCGAAAAACTAATTCCCAGTCGCTATCCCACTAACCGCAGGGTTTGTCCAAATCTGAAAGGGGTTACTACCTTGACTTGTGAAAGGAAAAGGCATAGACCCTATTTTCGGATTGGAATGTGGTATATGACCACTTCCAAATGGGAAATCCTAAAAAGAAATCGATCTACTCATCATGGATGTGGAGGTAGTTAATGGTATATTCAACGGAACTAAAGGAATACCTTGAGAGGGAATTCCAAAAGGGAAAAATCCCAAACTAAATGCATTAGCTTGAGAACTTCCACTCATCGATATAATGGAAGTAGACCCAAATAAGGATGTGCTGGGAGTGTTAGAAGGGATGGAAATAGTTCCTCCCCCTTGCACAGATATGGGAGTTTGCATGCTCGCAATAATCGTGGTGGATGCCATGCTTCTAGCAGTGGTCATCGAAGGGATAGATGTGTGTGGACCTGGGCTTGAAGGCCTGTCAGTCGGAGTTCCAATGTATAGCAATACATCTAGATGATCAGGAGGGAGAGGATAATTAGGAGCCGCAACTGACTCTGAAAGATCTTCTACTTCAATACTATCTTCCGACTAGAAGAGTACTTGAGAAAGAACTGGTGTGTTCCTCTCTAACTCTATGGTAGTACCAGGTCTATCTTGTGAACTAATGCCCCCAAGCAGAGGGTCAATCTCTGATGTGCCCACTGCCACTGGTTGAAAACCACTAGCAGAATCGCTCCTACGCCTTCTAGGAGAAGGCTCTGGACTTGTAGGTGAACCCCATGAAGTCCCCGAGACCATCGAGATGGTTAGTTAGGCACTTTGAATTATTTTTATAAGATCTACTTAAAGAATCAAGAAAATTGAAAGCTAAGCCAACTAGGAGCACAGAACACACACTAAAAATGTCCCTAAAGAGATCAGCAATCAAACAACTTCCAAGTATTTCCACTACGGGTGATTAGGACCAAACACCAAAATACAAGAAAGTTAATAATAAGGGCCTTCTGAAAATAGACTGGGGTAATTACACCCCAGGTCTACTAGCAAAGGTATCAGAGGTAGTTACATTGACCTCTAGACAAAAGCCTTTACCGGTGCAAGTCCCCAAGCTTCACAAGGGTGCCCTCCAAAAGCACTGTTGAACGTGATGCAACGTCAACTTCAGGTGCCACAGGATTCCCCTCCGCATCCACCTATGTGGATCTCTAGGATTGGAAACTAAAGACACCAACTTGTATCAGAAGCTGGGCGGAATAGTTGTGAGCTAAGGTTTGACAAGTAAGAGATGGGGTATCTCTCGTCCTTATCTTCACGAACCCTCGTGCTTAACTCCCAGTCACGGAGCTTTCTTGGTCTCCCTAACATTATTGGATTTCACTCTTTAACTAGATTACTATGTTTTACAATTTAGAGTGGCCTTGGAGAGTTTACTCTCCTCTCGCCTAATCCAAGGCCCTAAATAAACCTAAAACTTGTTGGTGTATTCTGATGACACTACAAAAAGTTCTAGTTTATTTTATTAAGCGCTTGATTTTAAGTGGTTGTTCTTTTAAGTCAAAGGGACAATATGGAAATGAAAACGATGGTGTTTGTATGATGCAAAAGAAATTAATGAAAAACTAACTTATGTGAAATGCAATCATTTGTTCTTCAATGAAAAGCAATTCATAATTGGGTTCTAAGAAAATTCTATAAATAAAAAGCTTTTTCCTTTTCTTTTCTTATAGTAGACTTCACACTCACGAAAACTAATAAGACTTCACACTCACAGGCATAAAAAACAAACACCCGTCTTCAAATTTTCATTTGACAAGAAAAAATTATTTGAAATTCCAGGCCTACTCCCAACCATATAATTTGAAGTGTTCATTGCATGTGAGGAGTGTTCAATGGCTCTATAATACCTGATATAAAAAAATTGATGTAAAAAGATTGATGCTTGCATTAAGTGCGGAGAAACTTGGGCGCACTAAATTCTGCACTTGTCGTCTTCCATGGAGTGATCTTATTTTAACTCCACCTTGCGAAAATCATTATCAGGGAAACAAATAACGGGCCTGCTATCGGGCCTTTAATGCACATTACAACTCCACCATACATGCATGGGCATGCAACGAGACAACCCTCCGGCTCGGAAAGGACTCCAGTCTCCATGTGGAAATACCGAGGCTACGTGCCTTCAAATTGCTTGTTATCTATGATAGTACCTCTAACTTATTACTGGTAGAATTCCATTTATATTCCCCACTCCCCGAGGCCATTTGAATTTGAACTTTGTTGTCCCACCTTGTTATCGGATAATTGTTTTGTGACATGCTCTCTTACATCCACGAAGTTTCATGTTTGTGTTAGTGTTGGCCTGTGTCTTCAATGCCATCCTCGGGCTTTTCATAGCTTTGTCACAATTGTTTTGGGTTTATTTGACACTACAGACATTGAGCCTACACATTTCATTCAAATTCCCAACCTCTTTTATTATTCGTGGTTCTCGATAATCCCTAAATTCACCATTGTTGTGAACGTTGAGAATAGAAGTAGACTGTGTCGAAATTTTCTTCTAATGGATCAGATCAAGCAAAGATGTTGAATATGAAGGACCGACATATTTGGGGAAGGCAGTTTTCCAATGCAGCTAGATTGGTCATTGTGATGATGAGAAGGGGATTTGGAGCAAAGCGATTGCAAAAAAATGATGTTGAAAATTCATGGTCTCTAGAGGGCACTCTCCAAGAGATTGGAAACCAAAACAATGGCTTCCGATTGCCTACTATTAAGTTTTGATCATTGTTGAGAGATAGAGTTCTCTTGCAGCAACATTCACTTGAAGCGTAACGAGAATAGATCATGGGAAGATCATCTACATTTTCTTCTCATTAGAGGACCTTTGAAATCATTGGATCAAATGCGTGTTAATTTTAGAATTGGCTTAATGCGTGTTAATGTTAGATTTTCCTAATGTGTTGGATCCAATAATCAAAATCTCTTCTATTTCTTTGTGGTGCAATAATAGTTTTTCCCTGGAACAATGTTCAATTGACTTGGACTATTGATGGTTGCTACTTTTGTCTATATCGAGATTGAGAATCAGAATGAATCGAGAATTTCATTAACAAAAGAGAAAGAGAAACAAGACCATGAACGTAAAATTTCTTGCACATAATGCAGCGCCAGCAAAAAATAAAAATACATTGATGTAATTGGTTGTTTTTAAGATGGCCATGTTCCAGATTGAGTGCCATTTATCTAAAAATTCAAATTCATGAGTACATTGGACCATTTTCTAAGTTTCAAGATCTTTTTGGTTGTCATTTATATATTTAGGTGTGAAATTGCAAAATATTTGTGTTAGATAGCTAATCCTCGGTTTAAAGATTGGCTTAGTTTGTATTATAGTAAATAGTTATTGGAGTGCAAGAAGACCCGGAAACTAATTCAATGGTTTCTTGTATGTATTTATATCTACATGTTATTCTTTGAGATCAATATTTAATATATTTGATTTTGGTTTCCAATTCAAAAGACATCCATACATAAATATAATAGATTTTACTTGCTGCCCCATTGTGACATTTCATAATACTTTTACACAGGTAATGTTAAAGAAACTATCTTAGGTAAAGACACTTTTCAAGATGGCCTCACTAATAATGAAAATGATCTGAATCTATAACAAAAAGATATAAAGAAATGATGAAAAGTCCAAAATGAAAGGCTACTTATTGCAAAATCTTTTGCCTCAAAATTTAGAAGAAAATGTGAAAGATCGAGAAATGAACTTGCACAAAAGAGGAGTGCATATTAAGGTTATTTAGTTTAAGATTACAGGTACTATAACTTCAGTAAATTAGTATGATAAAAATAGCCAACAACTTCATTACTCTTTTCCATAGAAGAAATACAATAAATGATTTACAAAGAATAGGAATACATATCAGTTTCAAATGACTGCTTGGAATCACCTTGAAAAGCTTTATTATTCTCCAACAAATGATAAAAAAATTACACAAAAAATTATTTCCTTCTGAATTCATAAAATTATCAATGAAATTCAAACTTGATGGCTATACATAGAGGCATGGTGATAAAAAATTGCAGTCGTAGAGTGGGAAGGCCCTTTCAAGAAAGAACTTACTTTTAATAAAATGCTATGGACATTGGAGGTTAAAAGGATATTTTAAAGTAATATTTTAGATATATTTGGCATGCTAGAATTGGTGATGAAAATATGGCAAAGATTTATCAAAGGGTAAAAGTAGTAAAAAAAGAAAAATACACAAAATTTTAAAATTTTATACGAAGTATTTTAAAAAATTTTAGGAATATATTTCTTTGATTTTTATTATTATTTCAAGGTTCATAAAAGTGAAATTATAAAAAAATACAATTATTTTTTACAATGATTTGTAAAAATTAATGGAATATGGAGACATTTTCTAGAATGTGGGACCACAAGTAAAGTGAATACATTCCCTATATATTTTATATTACTTCTAGAATCAACATCTTTGTGTAGAAGTAGGCAGAGCCAGAAAGGTGAAAGTGAATAGAGAAAGAGGCAGGGTCATAAAGGTGAAAGTAAACAGAGAAGAGGCACTGCTAGAAAGGCGAAAGTGAGAAGAGAAAGAGATAGAGCCAGAAAGGTGAAAGTGAACAGAGAAAGAAAAGGATAAACATGAAAGTTAATAGGAGAAAAATTTGGTGAGTATGAAGTGAATGGAAACTGTATCAAAATTGTGATTAAATAACATATTTCTATTTTCTTTTATTATATTTAAGAAAAAAAGAAAATGGTTAAAGAAATGTGAAATGAGGAAGTAAAAATAAAAGTGGCTAAAGTGGTGGAAATATTTCAAGACAAGTTTGTTTTGATTTGAAAT
Source organism: Pinus taeda (assembly GCA_000404065.3). NCBI lineage: Eukaryota > Viridiplantae > Streptophyta > Pinopsida > Pinales > Pinaceae > Pinus > Pinus taeda. The sequence continues at coordinate 7,377 of APFE031614425.1, read as the reverse complement.
GAGTTTTAATAGTTGAAGAGAAAAAAAAAGAAAGGAAAACAGTGAGATTGAACCTGGAGCTTTGTTGGATTATTTTTTAAGCCCACCATCAAATCACTAACACAATTTTTTATTTAAAAGAAAAGGAGAAAGAGATTTATATTTTCTTTTAGAGGAGTACTTCACATATTTGAAAATTTGAAAAGGATTTGTTTGAAAAAAACTTTTGGATGCTTGGTATATGAAATAATTGACTATGCAAGTTCATGTGTATCTCAAGTGAAGTTTAACTTATAAAACTTTTGAGTATAAAATAAAGGAAAAAAAAGGCATTGTGGTTAGAAGAGCTCATTTGGTATGTTAAAGGCCATAAGTTCAAATCTTTGTGAAGACAAATTTGGAAGATAAGTTTTTGGAAGTTGTCATAAGAAGATGACATTTTGTATGCAACAATTTCACTTTTTTTTAAGCATATCATTATTTATTATCTAATAATTTTTTTTTTGAAATTACTTTGTAAAACAGGTGTCTTTTCGGTTGAAACCAACACCCATGGCTCAATTTAAAAATGTATTGAAAATCTTAAACAATCTCATTAATTCTACTACTAATGGAAGTGTAAATGTCAGCAAAGTAAGCCTTATTGATATTAGAGTATGTTTACATGATGCATTAGGGGAATTTGAATTTCTCCAGATTGAGACTCAAGTGCAATGGGACGATCCTAATTCCAAACAACACTCGAAGATTAATGAAGTCACGTTAAGAGCAATTTTGGATGCAGCCGAAAGTCATGTTCAAGCAAGTTTATGCAAGAGTCATTTGCATATAGATGTGCAGTTTATCATTCCAAAAAAAATTATAAGATCGTGGGAAGAAATTACGCATAACAAACATAAAACTAGTTTGGGGTATAACAAAGATGTCCTAGATGTATCTTTTCACATGCCTGATGTTTCTAAACCTATACAATTTATGTGTTAGATTTATGGATGGTGTTGTTCCAAAACAAGTTGATCGATGCCAACTATGTAATAGTGTTGGACATGTGAAATATCAATGTTTTGATCTTCACCTATATGAGAATTGTTGAAAGAAAAATCACCACTCAAATAAATGTTCCAGAAATTGACTACTGCAAGTGAGAAAATAAGTTTCATATGGATTGCTTCTTGGGATTGGTTGAAAACAACCAAGAATATTTGCAAGTCATACCAAAGGAAATGTTTGAGAGTGTTGACCAGCCTTGCAGTGATGAATCATACTTCACCTTCACACCCTGTATCCAACAAGCAGGGAATTGTTGATGGTCTGCTACAGGTTCGAAGATTTGCCAAGCAAGCCTGAGCCAGAGACATACAAGTAAGCCTCAGCCAAAACTTGTACTAGTTAGAGCTAGAGTCGTATCCAGAGAGACTTCCATTTTTGTTCATTAAGTTGCTTGTGAATGAGCACTTCCATATTCAGAATTGTGCAAGGAACTACATTGATCGTTCCTGAGTTTGTGGTCACCTTAAAACCACATTTTTTTGTTGTTCCAAAAACTAATATGAATGTTCCAGAGTTGGTGTTGGTTGAGACCTTCAGTTATCCCATATTGGTTTGTGGTCATCCTTAAAAACCATTTTTGATAGACATTCAACTCTTGGCTGAGATGCATTTTTTCTTTTTGAGCTCTCATTCTTGGACATTGGTACATCCCTTCAGATTAAGGGGGGAATGTTAGACAACTAACCCTTGAGTTTAAAGATTGGGTTAGTTTGTATTATGGTGAGTAGTTATTAGAGTGCAAGAAGATCCAGAAACTAATTCAATGGTTTCTTGTATTTATTTATATGTACACATTGTACATCATTCTTTGAGATCAATTAATATATGCTTGAGGTTGGTTTCCATTTTTTGTGTCTTACAGTTTCTACCTTTTTTATTATTATATATGAGCTAGATAATATTAAGATCAAGTCATATATGTAAGGTTGAATAAAACTATTTATGGGTGATAAAGATTTTGGTGACCCATTTGATGGATTCATTGTTACTTCTAATCAAGCTATATAACAAAATCTTGAATTTCTCATGCAAAAATTAGGAGTCTAACGGAAATAAATTACTATGACTAGAATGGAATCTTGGCCAGCATAAGAGATGAAGCGCATATCCAAAGCCAATTTTACTAGCGGATTTTTATTATTATTTAATGTTAATATTTAATACTCCAACGGGAGATATTTGATTGAATTTTTTTGTGATCACGAGAGATCTTTGATTGAATTTTATTTTATTTTTTCCTTTCCTTTAGAGACATGGCTAGTTGAGATTTGAATCCTGGTAAATCCATCGTACTTTCAGTGGTTGTAAATCGTTTACCTGTAATGTGGAAAAATGTGCGACATTGAATTATAGAAGATTTGTTTATTAACTAGCACAACACAACCACAAATTGAGTGATGAAGAAATATATGAGTTCACAATAAGAGACCCATGATTCCTTGAACTAAATCCAGTTAACTGGAGTAGAACTAGTTGATTGCATTAATGCATCAACTGACTGTTAACTCACTATTAGTTCCTCAAACAGTTTGGAACTAATTTAACCGGACTTAACTCAGTAAACTGAGTTAACTAATTACAACCCAAATATAACTCAATCTTATCTCCTTAATTTATGGGAAAACTCCTGCATGACTTTAGAAATACTTCTAACTTGAATTTCTCCAACTAAATAATTTAAAATAAATTAATTAATTATTGCCAAGTAGCTGTTAAGACTAAATTCGATTTTAATTCACAATTTAATTCAAGGATAAATTAAATTGGAATATTCTTGTTGCCATATTTCAACAGAAAAGGTTGATATCAATCCATATCATGGTGAGATCAATGCTCTGAAGATGAACCATTGGTTGCAGCATATGAAAGTTTATTTCATCGTCCATCAGATTAAGGAAGGTCAAAGGATCTCATTCACGCAACTAAAATTAGAGGGCCATGCACTAACTTGGTGGGAGAGCCACAAAAAAACCATGAGGTTGAAGGGAGAACCTCCAGTGACTAAGTGGAACGATTTAAAACCCCTCATTAAGTCACAGTTTTATCCCATTGGGTACGTGGAGGACTAGTGGATCTGGTGGCATTACTTCAAGCAAAAGTCGAGACAAAACATGCATGAGTACACCACAAAATTCAAAAAGATGGATATAATGTTGGGTATATCTCCAAAGAACCCATATGTATTCCTCAAGTATTTGTGGGGTCTTCACTACCATTTGCATGAGCAAGTGATGTTGTTCAAGCCCAAATTGGTGGACGAGGCCTATGTACATGCATAGTGCCTAGAGAACATATGCTTGAAAAGAGCGAAATCAAGTGGATCAAAGCAGAAGGAGGAACAAGAAGATTCTAAGGAGGGGAAGAAGAAGCAAAAAGGGAGAAAATATAAAAAGAAGGCAGCCACAACACACCAGTGAAAAGATGCTAACAACCATTGCAACCACTGCAACATTGATGTCCATACAGAGGAGAAGTGTTGGAAGTTGTATCTAGAGCTAAACCTGAAGAATAAGAAGAAAGATGACAAGAAGAAGATTCTCATGGTCATGGATTTGAGCAATCAAAATGAAAGAAAATCAGACATGGATGAGAATGTTGTTTGTACGTTAGTGCAGAAGGAGGTGAATCCAAGTGGCCTTTAGAAACAAGAAGAGAAAGAAATGATCAAACTCTTCCATATAAAGATATAGGTCAAGAAGACAAATATTGATGCTCTGTTTGACTTAGGATCGCAGGAAAATCTCATTGCAGGAGAGATGATCAAGAAGTTGGGCCTAGAAGTTAGTGATCATCCAAACCCATATCCATTGGGATGGCTAAATAAGGATGCAGAGTTGAATGTAACAAAATAGTTTAAAATTATATTTTCTATCAACGTTGATTTTATTGATGAGGTAGATATAGATGTGGTTCCCCTTGATGTATGTGGAGTCGTGTTTGGGAGTCCAAAAATGTACATGTGAGATGTAATATTCATGAGGAGAGTTATCAATACCAGCTCATAAAGGATGGAAAATCATTTATCATCAATGCACACAAAGGCAAGTCAAAAATTTCACTGGTAAGTGCCAACCAAGCCAGGAAATTAATTAGTTCCAACAAGAAGTATGTTTTATTTATTTAAGAGAAAGTTAGTCTTAAGAGGATTCAATAAGAGGTAAGGCATCCCTGGAGGGGTTTACTCAGAAATAGAAACAACAATTGGAGGAGTTGTTATAGGCATACAAGGATGTGTTCCGAGAGCCTAAAGGGTTACCACCTAGGAGAAAAGTGGAACACGAGATCAGGCTATTGCTAGACTCCCCACTGACAAATATTGGGCTATACAACAAGTCTGTTATAGAAGCAAGTGTGGTGAAGAAAAATTTGTAGCAGCTATTGGAACAGGGTGTCATTTGACCAAGTACATCACCATGTGGGTAACCCATCATCATTGTGCCAAAGAAGGATGGGACTTGGTGGATGTGTATATATTATAGGTTGTTGAATAAAATCTTTTTGAAGAACATATACCCCATACCTAGGATAGACGATCTGCTAGATCAGTTGTAGCAAGCAGAGTACTTCACCAAGATGGACTTGAAGTGTGGATATTACCAGGTTTGAGTAAAATAAGAAGACAATTGGAAGACCACCTTCAAAACAAGACAAGGTTTGTATGAGTGGTTAGTCATGCCATTTGGCCTATATAATGCACCAACTACATTTATGAGATTAATGAATGATATACTGTGCCCTTTTATAGATTCATTTGTTATTGTCTATTTGGATGATATACTAGTATATAGTGCTACTTGGGATTATCATATGTCACATTTTACGTAGGTGTTGGAATTATTGAAGAAGCACCAGCTGCTAGCGAATCTCAAGAAGTGTGAGTTTGTGTAGCAGTATTTGGTGTATCTGGGGTATGTGATTGGTGGAGGAGAACTAAAGGTAGATCCTTCCAAGATGGAGGCGATCATGAAATGGTCGGTGCCTAATAATGTTTATGAGCTCAAGATTTTCATTGGGGCAGCACAGTACCTTAGAAAATTCATAGCCTCATTTTTAGTGGTAACAACACCAGTCCACACCATAATAGCAAGTGGAAAGAGTTTCCAATGTGGAAAATGTCAGCAAAAGGATTTTGAGGAGCTAAAGAAGAATATCAATCAAGCACCAGTTCTGGAATTACCAAACTTTCAATGGCCCTTTGAAGTGGGGATAAATGCGAGTGGGTATGCTAGTGGGTATGCTATGGGAGGTGTCTTAATGGAAGGAGGAAGGCTCGTTTGCTACCATTTTGAAGGATTTCATGGGGAAGTTCTTAACTACCCTACCTACGATAAGAAGCTCTATGCCATGATGTAAGTTGTGAAGAAGTGGAAGCATTATTTGGTGGGAAAAGAGACAATAATCCGCATAGATCACTAGTCATTACAGTACTTGCAGGTCTAGAGTAAGGTACAAAATAACATGCATAACAAGTGGATGGGGTGTTTACAACAATTTCATTTGGTGATTAAGTATAAGAAAGGAAACACAAACAATTTATCTGGCATGTTGTCAATGCCACCCACATAAAAAATCACAACTTTGGGGACTCTTATGTGCATGGATTCATTCACCCATGATGCATAAAAAGAGGCATATTCAGAAGATAATGACTTCAAGGAGGTGTATCAACAGTTGCAGATTCAGAGTCATGTGCACGATGGCCACAACACTGTTGACTACCATCTCCAGGATGGGTTAATATACATGCTAGATAAGCTATGTGTTCCTAAAGGTGAATGATTACAGCTAATTAGAGAGGCTCACACCTCCAAGGTTGTAGGGCACTTTGGTGTAGAGAAAATCGTGGCTAACTTGCAAAGGTATGTGTATTGGCCCAAGATGGAAGAGGAGCTAGCTAGGCTCATCAGAGGATACATGCCTTATTGTACCAGCAAGCATAGCAACATGAAACAAGGTCTATATCATCCCTTACTTGTACCTACTCATCCTTGGGAAAGAAATTCCATGGACTTTGTGGGAGGTTTACCGACAACTAGGAAGGGACATGACTACCTGTTCATGGTAGTTGACAGGTTAAACAAGATGTGTTTTCTGATTCCCTGTAAAAAGACCATTAATCGATAACAAGAAATAAAATTATTCTTTGGATAGGTATGGGTGCACTTTGGGATACCAAGGAGCATCATTTTAGACAAGGATACAAGATTTCTCAATGCATTTTGGACTAAATTGTGGGAGAAGATGGACACGAAGTTGAAGAGATATACAACATTCCATCCATAAACGGATTGGTAGACATGAGTAGTCAAGAGGACTTTGGTGTAGCTTCTAAGGGGATACAACTAGAAGCACCTGAAGACCTGGGAGGAAAATATGGTATATATACATCATTCTTACTGCAGAGCAGTCCACACTTCTACAGGAAGGTCTCCATTTGAAACTTGTTTTGGATATTTTCCACCTTCACCTTTGGATATTACATATGCGAAATAATGAGGAGTGAGGGAATATCGTATAGGATATTATTTAAGGGCTGGAAATTTTATAAAGAAGAACATACATATCGATCTACAAGTACACGAAACATTGCAGAAGTCGTCAGATAAGTATAAGGGCAGGCATGATGATCAACACTGAACATAGAAGCCATTCAAGGTGAGAGACAAAATATGGTCACAGTTGCATAAGGAGAGGCTAAAGGGGCCTGGTAAGAGAATCAAGGCTCTAAGGTATAATCCTTTTGAGATACTAAAAAAGGTGGGTGATTATGTCTATCAACTTAGTTTACCACCATATATGCATATTTACTCAGTTGTGAATGTAGATAATTTGAAACTCTATGAGCCTTCCATGCTCGATCAGGAAGAGGAATAGGTCCTACCTTCTGTGGTGGATTTGGCACTAGATGTTTGGGTGGAGTTGACAGAAGGTATAGTTTTACAAAAGAGGTCAAGAACTACAAGACAAGGGCATCATGACCTTTGGCAGATTGGGTTGCAGGGACAACTTCCAGGCAAAGCTAAATGGTACACCAGAGAGGAGGTGGAGGTAAAATTCCCTTGCCTCATTCAGTAAAAGATCTTGGGGACCAAAAGCCTCCCAAAATGGGGAGGTGTGATACAAATTGGATCATTATATTGTTTTTCATCCATCTTGATGCATTTGGAGCAGAAAACGTGGAGGAATCAGCTCACGAGACCGTTTTTACCCATGGGACCCAATAAAAGACTAGCCAGATGTTTTTGATATAAAAAAATCTAGAAGAGTCTATATTGTAACTCTATTTAAGAGTTAATGTAGTCAAAATTAACCACTAGGAGGTTATCTGATTGTGTTATAACCGAGCCA
>APFE031614423.1:0-17213 GCA_000404065.3 Pinus taeda | reverse complement strand
ATCTCGACAGACATGTTGATCCCTAGTATTGAGTTGATGGTATTGGTTTGTTATGGTTTTGGCCCGTGGTATTGGTCGATGATTTGAGGAAGAGCTTGCCTATATAAAGCAAAGGAGATAATTTGGCTTGAGTATGCTTTTGGGTTGAATATCTTAAGATCTGAAATATTGGGTTATTGTTTCAAAAGCTTGATATATATGAAAGTGAAGTGGATAGCGAATCTGTGAAGGGTGATCTCTCGAGCGCTGAAGCTGCGGAAGTGCGGAGGCGCCGTAGGAGACGCCGCAGGAGGCGTCGCAGGAGACGCCGCAGGAGGCGCCGCAGGAGATGCCACAGGAGGCGCCGCAGGAGACACCACAGAAGGCGCCGCAGGAGATGCCACAGAAGGCGCCACAGGAGACGCCACAGAAGGCGCCGTAGGAGACGCCGCAGGAGGCGCCACAGGAGGCGCCGCAGGAGGCGCCGCAGGAGGCATCGCAGGAGGCGCCGCAGGAGACGCCACAGGAGGCGCCGCAGGAGACACCACATAAGGTGTTCTGGGTTTAGTTTTATGTTATTGTGGATCTGTTTATCTGGGTGACTTACTGGTACTTGATGATCATTTGATATTTATGGATCCAGTTTGAAAATTTATGAAAAGTGGTCCTTGAAAGAAAAGAAGTAGGGGGTTGTAGCTCCCTTCCAGGAGAGACTGGAAAACGAGAGAGAGTTGTAGCTCTCTGCAGGTTGCAGCCTGCGTACTGGTAAAGGACTGCACCAGTACAAGACCATTGTAAAAGGAGTTTCTAATTTGAAAGAAGATAGAGACATATTGCAGCAGGTGGTTTTCACCCACATTGGGTTTCCACCTTATATCTGGTGTTCTTTGATGTGACTGTCTGCTTTTCTTGTTCATGCTCATTATTTATGGTATTGATATGCAAAAATAATTCAAAAGTGTAAATAAGGAAGATTTGTTAAAAGAACTAGATAATATTGATTCACCCCCCCTCTCAATATTATTTTCAACATTCTTCTTTTACCTTTTCCTTACACTTTGGATTCAGTCTATAAGGTCTCTGTGTAACAGGCTTTGCATCTGTCTTTAGAAGAATCCTCATAACTCCAAAATCCCCTATGATGCCTTTCATTTCTGAAAATTTAATGGGAAACAATTCCCAATATTCATGCAACAAATATGTTATCTTGCTAATAGTGTCTTCGTCCCAGTAATATTCTATTGTGGCATATTTCATTTCAGCCTTTGACCCTATATTTACCTTCCTTGTCTTCAATGGCTTTGTTATATCAAGCATATTTATCTTAGGTTCATTTACTTCGTGATGTCCATATGACTCTTTGATATCAATGTTGCGAGGATTTTTGTCCTCTTCTACATTTAGATTATAACATTCTATCACATTTCGTATCTGTGTAGCCCAATCAGGTTGTTAGATAATTCAAACTTCGTTTTCAAAAATATTCTTCTTAACTATATTTAGAGCTGCATCTATTGTGGGGAGTCATCTTCAAATCTGAATGTCATCACAAATCCATCCACCATCTCCTCCCAGCTAGCAATACCATGTTGAAGCTTGGTTTCCAGATACCAATTCTGAGGGATTGTCTCCAAAGTATGGATGAAGCCATGCACCAATTATTCTCGTGGAATTTCTCCCCACGATGACATATAGAGTTGTATCTGGTCTCTAGGATCATTCTCGCAGATTTCTCAACAAGATGACATACAGAGTTGTATGTGATCTCTAGGATCATTCTGTCCATCATACTTGTCCTCGAGCTCTGTTTCTACTTGTCCAAATATTACCCACATCAACCTCCTATATTTTTTCCAATCTCCTATATTCTTTTTATGAGTAACCCACCATCTAGCAGGAGTATCCCTCAGTGCTTGATCCAGAGCTAACAGTCTCTGACATTCTAGCACTCATCTTTCATAGTATCTAAAGGAAGTATTTACATCACCCAACCCATCATATAAAGGTAAATCACATACCTCAGCTATTATGTAGTGCACTACTTTAGTGATCCTTGCACATCACCTTGTAGACACTTCATGCAACTTGCTTTGTTAATTTTCCAATTCCTCTTCTGAATTTGAGGTGCGTGAACTATCTTGCTCCCAAGTTAGCTTTCCATATGGAGTGGGATTGATCCATTCTTCTTCCTTCGTTGTGATATGATAGATATTATTAATGCCATCCATGATTTATTCTTATTTGATAGGCTCTGTATACCTCGGCCATTCTGATGGATCCAATGGAACAATACCCTCATATTATTGCTTTTGAATATCATCTACCTTTTCTTCAAATTAATTATAGCCATGTTAGCAAACACCCAATTTAATCCAAGAAATGCGGGGTATGGATTACTGTCATCTACAATCTCAATTACTTCAAAGTCAGTGGTAGTGTGTACTCTGTCGATGTCCACTGTGACATTAGAAAACCTTTCTAGGAGTAAAATTTTCTGTTGATTTTCCATTTTTAGCTGAATATCATACCATTGCAACTTCGGCTTACCCATCGATTCCCAACTCTACCTTGGCAAGATGTTAGAATCAAATCTGAGATCCAAGATAACCTGATCTATGTCATAGTCTCCAATATGTGGTGTAAGCCTCAATTACTTCCATGTTCTCTTCTTGTGTCTATGCAAATTATTTACTGCACGCATCTCACTTTGTGGTACATCCTTAGAAGCACAAGAGTCTATCAATTCTTGTAATTCCCCCACAACCTTCTGATTCCTCAATATCTTCATGCAGGTCTATATAAAAGACTTCAAGATATTCAAATCTACCTCTTGTGTCGCAACCGGTACTATCTCATGGTTAGTTGACTATGCAGTAGAAGTCGGTGTCCCATCAGCTATAAAACTTCACCTCACCCCCATGAATGCTTTCTTTTCCTTCAAGATATCAAATGTAGGAGTTTTTTCAGTTGTTTTCCTTATCCACGTAGCTTCAACTTCCTTTTTTCTTTGGGCCTTATAATTCCTAGTCGCGGTTATGCTTCTTGTTACAATGCCAATGCGTGGTTGATCTTCTCTTGGCTTAACGGTCATCATTTGGGCATTTGTTGTAGGCTGTTGGTTTCTTTTCTCAATAAGGACAAGACATTCTTCTATCACATGATCAAAACACTTATAGTAATTGTAAATTGTCATGGGGTTCTGACAATCTCTCCTAAAGTGTCCTGCATATCCACAGTTATAACATATAATCTTGCAATGTCCTTGACCGACTCCTCCTCCTCATCCTTGTCCTCGTGTTTGAAATCCTCCTCGACCAGTGTGCTATCTTGGATTTTCATGTGTGTGTCCTTCGACTTGCAGTCTATAACTATCAACAGTGCGCTCCATCATTAAGTCATAACTTCAACAATTCTTCTCATCATGGCCTATTGATCTAAAAAAGTTACAAAATAGTTGCTTGAGGTTTTGTATATATTTATGTAATAGATAGCAGTTGTAGAGGAGCTTGAAAGATGAAGATTCTTGAGGGTAAATGCTGCTGGAAACTAGACTTCCTTTTTGAGCTTGTGAGAGGAGAGATCACATACCTTTCATGTCATTTGGGAAGTGAATGAGGCTTGTCAAAGCAGAGGAGACTCCTGCTAGACCCTGGAAAGAACTTGTGCAACATCAAGGCAAAGGTTGTAGAACCATGCCACCGAAAAATGCCCCTCCATACCTGGATTGAAAGTAGTATTCAAGGGAGGGAAGCCTGAACCTGAGTCATTGCATGCTATGGAAGTACGAAGAAATTGGCCTCAGGTAAATGCAGGTATGGCTCCTAAAATTCCTTGCTCCACCTGTAATACATATCAATAAATAACATGATCAACATCCTTTATATATCTTTTAAGTAATGAAATATGGAAAACATCATGGAATTTCACTGTTGGAGGCAGTGCAATTATCCTCATGATCTCATGATTCTTTCCACTCAAATTCGAATTTGGCCTTAGAGTGCCACATAAGGGTCTTCTAGAAGCCTCCTTTCAACCTACACATGTCAACAATCTCAACCCATTTGTTAGGTATAAGCATATGCACATTATTTTCTAGTTTTTAACCACAAATTCACTTAAAAGGCTTACAATTAATAAAGATTGGAAAAACATAAATGTGGCCCAACGATAATGAAAATGGGATGTTGGTGGCTTAGATTTAGAGATTTCCAATGTGACTATGGGTTTAGAATTTAGGAGGGAGATGTCTGCAATTCTCTTTTCATCCTGACACAATTTGTCCACACAAGTGTCCCAAATTCGTTGTGAAATATACTACATTTGTACTTTGTTTCGTAAGTTTAATTACCACTTACCTCGAAATGAAGTCCTAGAATCGTAAGTTTAATTACCACTTACCTCGAAATGAAGTCCTAGAAAAAGCACTGTTGAATGGAATCGAAAAGGTGGATTGTAGGGGCCTACAAAGTCCATTTCCCATATTTCAAATAGTTCCAATACAATTTGTGGTTTAAGGGGCATTTCATCAGCCTGCATGGGATGACTCATTCTTTGGCAGTTATCACAACTATCGATGCTAACCTCACATCCTACAAATCTCACACCACAGGCCTAGGTTTATTGGATTAGGTGCTCCACTTGCAATATAATCTCTGAACATGGGGCATTGAACCTTATAGTGACCTTCTACTTTGCATTTTTTACACCACACTTATGGTCTTTTTGGTTTGACTTCTTTACCTTTCTTCAGATCCTGCAATTCCAGGGTCAACGTAGCTAGCTAATTCTGTATCTATTGTACCCCTGTGTGAGTATCTCCAACGGGCGAAGCTTCCAGCTTCATCACAATCTCCAATGCTTCAGCTTGCGTCGTGATCTTCTATTGTATCAATGGTAACCTAATATGTGGTAGTAGCACGGTTATGAACCATTCTTTATGTTGTTGTGGGGGTATCTCAAAGCTCACTTGACCCATTAAAACCTTGAATCACTGATCCAACTCCCGCACAGATTCAATCGATGCTTGCTTGATCTCTTTTAGCTCCATGATACACTGCGATTTTGATTTTGGCTTCTTGAACTCTACGATCAAGGCTTTCTTAATTCCATCAAATGCAGCATTCGAATTACTTGTGGAGTATTTCATATACCATGTCAGCACTCTCTCCCTCAGTGACATGACTAGTTGCACCTTCTTTACATCATCATTATTAATCTGTCTCGTCATCCATACTGCATCAGCTATGAACCAAAACTAGTAAGGGTCCTCCAATCCCAGTCCTCTAAAGACATGTAGCTTAATGTCATCAACCATTATTCTTCTCGGGGGGTTAGGTGGGGGTGGAGGTGGAGGTGGATGTGTAGGGGAAGTATGGGGAGGGGGATGGGGTGTGAGGGGGGTGGATGGATGGGGAATCCCAAATATGCCTTGATTATTTTTAGCTCCTAACTTCGACACGCCTTTAGGATGGGTGAGGAAATATCACGGGGTTGTAGGGTTACTCTTTTCTTCTTCGCTCTCAGATCTTAACACAGGGCTATAGTCAGTCTCAATATAGTTCTTTGGCTCTAGTCTATATCACTTTCCACTTCACGTAGCTCCTGGTTCTGACTTATTTCTTCTTTGCCCAAACATTAATCTAACTACATCCGCAAAATATCCTTTTCACACAATAACATCTTAATCCAGAGCTTAAGAGAGTTTAATAACTTACCTAGTGGTCCTTTGAAGAATTTTCGTTCAGCTTCACTATTGGAAACAATCACATCGATCACGAACTCAGTGATAAATCCTCCCAAAATGCTATCGATCCAGAAATAAAAAACCCTTGAGATATCGTTATCGATTCTCTTGAACCTCTGTATCAAATCAATATTCCACTCCTTAGGGTTGTCACCTTTGAGACATGCCTCATGCTTGGTCAACTTAGATACCTACTCATATAATTCAATGTGGAATGAACCAAAGAAGATTTCATATTGATCTTTGTAAATGTATTTCTGCAACTAGTGTTTAGTCGATAATCTAGGGTTTCTGTTTTCTTTTTCTGCAAATTCTCTTTCTTTATGTTCAACCCACTCTTGAATATCTTTCTTTAATGGACACCAAAACATATCCCTTAAGAAGATCCTAGTCCTGACAATAGAACCATTTTTTGGTTTGAGGGGGCTTGACCCAAGTACAAAGTGTGTTGTGCACCAACAAAAACCTAAACTACTGGCCCTTTCGACAACGACATGCCAGCAGATCACAGTCTCACCCAAAGAAGTTATGGGAGGCTGCAGAACCAAACTTCTGCAACCGGAGGGATATCCACGCAATAGAACCGTCTACTTACTTCTCCTCTATATTGGTCTTATAACTTCATACAAATGATTACTTTAACAAAATTACATTAAACCCATAAACTCTAACAATTAACATTATATCTTACAATTCTTCACATAATTCAGTGAAAAACATACATAACGATGTTAACAATAACAAAGACTAAACACAAAAATATATACAGTTATTCAGAAAAACTTCTTCTTTATTAATATAAATCTCCAGTACATACATGTCTTTGACATGCACACCCAATTGTAGGTGGTCCATGCAGTCAGTTGCAGACTCTTCTAGGCCTCCCCGCACTCAACTACGAAGCCTTCCCTAAAACTATAGACTACATATGTGAATTCAGAGATTCAATTCACTTATGTTCTGATCTATATCAATTACAAAGTATTACATCTCCTTAAATACATTTTATCTTTACCAAAAACTATGATCCACATATTATGGATCCACAAAACAAGGACTAATACCCGATAACCATTACAAAATATGGGCCTTATCCGATCACCAAAAGCCCTAAAAGTGTGTGTGATCAATATATCTTCGTCAGCTCCACACGGTCCACTTCTTCTTTTGCGAGGTCTTTTACACAAAACTTGGACCAATTTGAGCCATGCCCAACAATACCTCTTGAGAGTTCCAAATGATAGCGAGACCTTTAAATTGACCTTGGGCATCAAGATGTACTAATTGGCATCATTGACCCCATTTTTATTTCAACTTCATAGGAAGTTTTAGTTTCTTGAATCATTAAAGATGTTGGATGTTTCATGAGCCATTTGTCTTTGAGAAGCATTTGCTTCCCCTTGCAATTTAGGCCTCTAATATTCCAGGAGATTATCTTCATGGGGGAGATTAGTTAGTGGAGGGATAAACCTTTGCGATCAACTTTATTCTATGTGAGTTGACAATAGTGTCACTGAGTTCTTAAAAAAATTGTTTCTTATGGCATTTTTCCTTTTCATCCTTATATTGAATTGTAGTCTTCTTTATAGGTTGGACATGAACCCTCAAAGGATTGGCACTGAATTGTCTGAATGATGCATTTTGGGCTTGATACCTTGATTTGAGAATGGATTTTCTTATTATTTTGACTTAATGCTCTGAAAGTGAGTTTAGGTATTTACCTTTCCATGCCTTAACAATTCTTGCGAGGCTGAGAGCATCTAAGTCCATTTCTTTGATGCCCTCATTATTTTGCATAAACATAGAATCCTTCTTTGAGGGTTTCTAGGGATCTAGATTAGGGGTTGTGAGGAAGAAATAGGAGGAATCTTAGAGGATGCTCTTTGGTTACTGGTATCAAGCATGTTTATCTGGGAGGGGAGGAGTTCATAGGAGCGACTAAGGATTCAATATTTGCAAGTGGTTCCAAGTTGTTGCTCATAATAGGGGTTTTGTTAGAGTGTGTCTATCGAAGTGGAGGCTTGGGTCTGTAATTACAATTAATGCATCTAGAGAATCCATCATGATAGGTAGCTTGGCCTTCATCTAGAGTGGTGTTATGAACCAACATGGAGATGCCCATATTTTTGACATTTACGGTAGTGTAACGGAATGGGTTCATAATCCAAGGTTTGCTTCAAGAGTTCGTCTTGATAGTAGATATCAATCAGCTAGGGAAGGAGTTCTAAGATATTTATATATAGACATCCATAAGTAGAAAGTATGCACCTTGCTTGTTTTTTTGCTTCTACGACTTTGAAAAAATGACCCAAGCATTTCTAATGCCTGCTAATATTTCTTCATCCTAGAATTCTTTGGGAAGATTAGTACATGCAGATCCAAATTGGGGATGTTGTAAAATCATTTTTTTAGACCAAGTCTCTCTATATAAAAACTAAGATATAATCCTATAGAGTTGAAAAAATATGTGCCATTTTCAAAAGTGTTCATGCAACCTTCCACATTGACAAAGATAATGGTGAAAAAACCTTTTTTCGCCAAATCCAATTTGATCTGTCCTTTTGGATTTCATTTATGTTGAATCCAATAGGTGAAGGATTGTTTCGAGTTCCAAATGCCCATGAATTTTTTGATTAAAGCATAATCTCTCATGTATTGAATGTACTCCCCAACTCGATTGGAATGCACCTCAAACTTTGGATTTGTCGTTGCTTTTGGAAAGCAACTTCTTGGAGGTCTTTGACTGCGTTGTACCCTGTTATTGGCAGAATGTCACAATTTTTTTTCACACTTTCTAGTTTATTTTGTGATTAGATTCTCATTACATATCTTATCGCCTGGAACAAAATATGATGCCTTTTTCCTATTTCTGTCATTCTCCTCAAATAACTTTTCAACTTAAAAAAAAGCCAGATTAACCTAAATTAAACTTATTATTATAAATAATTTTATAAATAATTTATATTTAATAATATATTTTGAAATTAAATAGTTAAATATGGTTATGATTAATTTTAAAATTCTTATTAAAAGATGTCGGTTTTTGAAGCATGCTTATCCCAGCTCAATCAAACTAGGTATCAAACCCCATTTAATTATTTCAAATTAAGGCCACATATCATACCTCATTTCATATCAGGTCCAAGTCATCACAAGTCAACCCCATTTCAACCCCATTGCAAATCAGGTCCAAGTCATCACAAGTGAACTACTTGTTCGCAGGGAAAAGAGGACATGTTATATTTCAAACACAACCCATCGAAATAACCCTCACATGCTTTTGCATATAAAGTACTTTAACTATTTGTTGTGCATGTGGGATGTTATGTTTTTCAAAGGGAAATATGTCTAAAGGGAAATTAAATGATTCACAAAAGATTCACAGATTTTTCGTAAGTCACGTAGAGCTCATTGTAAGGTTGCCTTCCTGCTTGATTTCATTTCTTCCACATCTTCGAAGCTTCATGAAATTTGGTCTTGGCTTAAAGAGAGCATGTAAATCAATTTAGTTGTTTCAAAATCAAAGTTCCAAAAGCAATGTTGACTCATCACAATTTGATCAACGACTATTATTAATTACGGACCCCCCTTGTGTGATCGAAGTTTAATGGTGAGGGGGGATCTGCTACTGACTGTTTTGTATACCCCTTGTGTGATCGAAGTTTAATGGTGAGGGGGGCTCTGCTACTAATTGTTTGTGAAACAAGCATTCGTAACGTGGAATCCTATTATTAAGTTTGGACTCCCTTGGCATGAATCTGCTGACAGCGAGGGACGGCGTGCGCCTTTCCCCCTTTCGAAATCAGCTTACGATTTTCAGCTTTTCTTCTCAAGCAGAGAATGCATGAAAGAGCAGTCACTCAAAGCTATAACGTTTTCTAGACTAGTGTTTCATCTTGTCTCATGGGCTTAATTGTACCATAATGTAAAAGTTCCAAAGAGACAAATGTACTTGAAGTTATTTCCAGAATTCAGTTTTGACAAGATCGATGATGAGGTTTTCTCTGTAGCCTTTCTATTCAAGGATTCAAAGTGTTGTTTCAAGAGATAGTGTGGCAACATGGCAAGGTGTCATAAAATTCATGGCGTAGTTGTGGAAGAGTTGCATTCCCAGAATGGAATAAAAAACAAACATAACGGTGCCCTGTATCTATCTTCCCAATTTAGCTCAAGATTTGTTAACCAAAGCTTACGGACTTGAGACTTAAAGTAGGACTTATTCGGGAAAAATGTGAGCTTAAAGATCAACCAGGCGTTACTTTATGCAAACTCCCAGGGAAGTAAGTATGATCAACCAGGGGTTATTTTATGCAAACTCCCAGGGAAGTAACTATGTAGTGATTATGTTGTCTAGAGCCCTCACTCCAACTCCGTCGAGAGAATTGGTTACAATTGTTATTATTCACCATTTAAATATTGCTTGCATCTGTTGTGGGCAGTAATTTATACTCTCGAATCCAAAGGCGTAGTGGAGGGTAAAACCACTAAATTCATTTGGGTATGTTCTAAATCAAATATCGAATAAACTCTTTGTCAAATAAATGTGAATATGAAAGTGCCGAACATTGGAAAATCATTTAAATGGAAATGGTTCTAATTACTTTACAAACTCAAGGAATTCAAAAGGCATGCAGCTATGATATCTTTTTTCATAGATAAGATACCATCACCTAAGCTAGTTTGTTTCTTTTATGTTGTAAATAATTTTTAGCAGTTGTTATTTCATTAGCTGAAATTATGTTTCAATCTATCTTTGTGTTTTGGTTTGATTATGTATTTCATATCATTCTGGCATAAATATGGATCAGTGGTATCAAAGAAATTTGTTCTTTCTTTGTTTTCTTGTGCATGTCCACAACGAGGTTGGGGTATAAGGAATTGGGGTTTGAACTGGTTGGACCCTTACAACACTGGCCTCGCTGACCCCGACGACTTCCCGTGGTGGAAGAAAAGAAAGATGAGGGAGCAAGAGATCCTTTCAAAATATTTCTCAAAGAAGCCCTCAAGTGACAAAGGAATGAAATGATGGAAAAAAAATTCGAGATCCTTCAGCGGGTATTAGCGGGTGAAGCATCTTCATCCAGCAATCACTTCATAGGCATCCCCCCTTTAAGGTACACATGAAATTTGACAACTCTATATTTGAAGGCAAAATAGATGAAAATTCCCTGGATAGATAGTTAAATCTAATGGAGGGATATTTTATAGTCCATACTTTTTTAGATGGGGAAAATATAAATTTCACTCCTCAAAGTTACCCCCCATGTCAAGGACTAGTGGGAAACTCACTGTGAACAGAGGGTCGAGGAGAAACCTTGACTATTTTAATCCACTCCCTCTTGGAATTTTTTCCGAGATGCCATCAAGGAATAATATTACCCTATCGAAAGTTGTGAATATAAGTACATAAAGTGGACCTCACTACGGTAGGGAAGGGACCAAGATGTGCCAGAGTTCACAAACATTTTCCATACCCTAGGCATGAAGTTGGATATCAAGGATTCTAAGAAGCATATGATACTCAAGTACTGTGGTTGTATGCACAAATACATCCAAGAATAAATGGATTTTTTAGACATCTGCTTGCTTGGCACATCGTACTGAAATGTTGTGAGGATCAAGTAGATGTTTAAATAGAAAAAACGGGACTTTGGATCTACGAATCTGAAGCAGAGAAATGACACCTCCAAACCATAGAACAAAAGACAGAGCCAAATGATGAGCCTCATCATTGGGTAATTATATGGGCCTTAATTGGCCTTAATTCACCTCCTAGCTTAGTCAAACCAACTATTCTCACAACTTATTGCATACTTTTGATTATATTTTGTTTATGAGATGAGTTAGAGTTGGATATTTTGCTTTGTGGTCTAATGTGCATGTAATGCAAGAATAAAGGATAAAAGCAAGGAAAAATGCAAGAATAAAGGAAATTGTGGCAAAGACCTTGGCCAAAACTCGAATGGGACAAGGGAGAGGAATTATAGGAAGTAAATCCTCCTCATTTACTACCCCTCCATTCGAATATTCCTCCATCAGCTCAGAGCGCAAACAGCGAAATCATGACGACTAAAAGACATTCGAGCAAGTGAAAGTGAAAGAAACCAATTTATCTTGAGTGGGGAGCCAAGCCTCCCTAACAAGAAGGAAGTCATTGGAAACTTCAGATGTATAAGTAGAGAGGCTTAGGACCTCAGTAGGATTCATATTCTTATCGTAAAACTCTACTTTATTTCTGAGCTGAAAAACTTGTGACAGTTTGTCATGTAATCCATGGTTTTTATAATAAAGATGAGTTCTGTTTTGAGCCAACACTTAGTTAACTCAGAGGGCTGAAGCTTTTGGGTTAGGGCCCAACCCGAGTAGCCAAAGCTCCTCTTTATTGTACATCTATGCCAACATATATTCCTAGTTCTCTTCATTTGCTTAAGTAGCTTCCTGGTTTTCTGTTCATTTGCTTAAGTAGTTGCATTTCCATTACAGCAGTATAGCATAGCTTTCTAGTTTTCTGTTCATTTTCTTAACTAGTTGCATTCCCATTACAGTAGTGTAAAGTAGATTGGTTGTGCTTTAGTTTACTTCCATTTGTGTTTTTTTTCAATTAGCAGGTTAGCTAGGAGAAAAAGATCACCATAAGGTTGTCTGTAGGTGTCTCGACCTTGCCTCCTCCCTCTGGGACCATGACTTGAGGAAGAGACCCTTCAGAAATCCCAAAAACACAGGTTTCTAGTTCTCGCATGAGCTTTGGAGTTTGTTGTTTGATGCAGTTACTTGTTTCATTTCATTATCATCGTTTTCCCTCACTCTCGATCCACCGTCACCCTCACTGGTGTTTATGTTGTTTTCATTTGAAACCTCCTTCAGCACATTCTTCATGCATCATTTCCTTACTGTCCGATCCACAACAAACCTAACCAATCACTGTCTAATTCATTAGTTTACCCAACGGCCATCACGCGTGAAGTCTTCCACCTACATTATGCGCTCTAATCTCCATTTCCGATTTGTCTCTTGATCCAACGGGTATCGCATCACCTCAATACTTTATGCGCCCCAATCTCCACCGTCGATATGCTTAGCCTGATCCGACGGCTATCGCATCACCCACTCGCCAACTTGCTTGGCCAACCTCCATCGTCGATCTGTCTAGCCTGATCCGACGGCTATCACACAATCTCGCGTGGATTCTTGCATGACTGTTATCCACCTGAGAGCATGCGAGAAAAGTGGTTTTCCCATGCTACATGTCACCCAGTTAGGCTAATCACATGAAATTTCAAAATACTACTTACAGCTTTGAGGGCGCGTGATAAACTGCTTACCTCCTCCGAAAACCAGCACCATAATTTCTGCACGTTTCTTTCGTAATAAGATCTCTGCCATTCATCTGTCAATTAATCCTGTTCGTCCATCCATTCACTTAATTCCTTGCGATAAGATCTTCGTCATTCATCTGCTTTGTTACCCTGTTCGTCCATCCATTCACTTAATTCATCGCGATAATACCTCTGTCGTTCATCTGCTTCGTTACCCTGTTCGTCCATCCATTCACTTAATTCCTCATGATAAGACCTCCGCCATTCATCTGCTTCGTTACCCTGTTCGTTCACCTATTCACTAAATTGGCCATGATAATATCTTCGCAATTCATGCTGTTCGTTAAATTTGTTCATCCATCTATTCACTTAAGCCCCCATGATAATATCTCTGTCGTCCATCTTCTGTTCGTTGATCGATCCAATGGTCCCTATGCACTACTACGTCCTTACGTCCTCCTTTCACCAATTTCGATATCTGACTGCTCTTCCGCTTGGAAACAAATTTAGTTTAGTTCCTTTGCTTATGCCTTAGTATAGTTTAATGCTATTTACCTCTGCAGCTTAGATAGAAGCATTAGGTTAGTGTTGATTTAGCAATTCTATTGAGCATATTTGTTTAGATGGTTAGTTAGGTTATGGTGTGGTTTAGCATTACATGCTGTTTTCTTCATTACTACAATAAAGTAGCTCTCTCTTAGAATATATTTTCTCTTATTCCATCAAAGAATTAAGCTTCTTCTGACCCTATAGAAGTCTGGCTTGGAACCCCTGGGGTCTCTTGCTAGATGAGCAGTGACAACAAGCAGGACCTTCACTTTTTACTTGTGCATATAACACTGTCACCTCCAAGTTTGTATGAACCCCGGGTTGAGAAGTAAAGCTGGTAGCCCTGGGAGTTGCAGCATTCTTGTTGCAATACTTAGGCTCATCACTTTTTGGCGCTGTTGCCAAGGAGGTGTCTAAGTAGAATGTGATTACTGCTTTCTTCTATTTCTAGTCTCCAATTTTCTTCCATTAGTTTATTTCTGCGAAAGTAATCTAGTTTCTTCCTTTCTTTTAGTTGTCATTATTTTCTTTCCTTTCCATTCAGCAAGTAGTTTCTTTGTTAGTAGCTTCCTTTCTTTCATTTGTCATTATCTGCTTTCTTTTTCATTTTGCAAGTAGAATTTCAATTCAGCAAGTAGTTTTTCTTGTTAGTGGTTTTTCATTCAATCAGCAATTTCCTTTCTACAAAGTACTTTCCAGCTTTAAAAAAATATTACAAAAACCAACCCAAAAACATTTCCTTTCATGCCTCGTAAGAATAGGGCCAATTCAGGGAAATTCTTGTCAAATACCCCCACTGCATCCAACCGTCAACCTTCTCTCTTCTTCGATGACTGTGAATTGGAAGACCCTTTAGGTAGAAACCTTACATATTTGAGGAGCCTATAGGGGAAGAAGAAGAGGAAGAACCCATTCCTACTGAACCAATGGCTAAAAACCAAAATGATAGAGGAAATAGAGAGAGAATTGAGGGTGCCTTTCCCATCAGGGAGACTAATGGGGACACTAAGATGAAGAATATAACCACCTCTGCTCTACGCCATTTCCATGGCCTGACCATAGAGGATCCTAACACTTTCCTATTTTATTTTGTTGTTATGTGCCAAACCTATGACTATACAGATGACGAGCAAAAGTTAAAACTGTTTCCATCTACCCTCAAGGATGTAGCATTGCGCTGGTTTATGGGTTTACGTGGAGATAGCATCACAAATTGGGCTCAGATGCAACAAGATTTTAACAATAAATATAGGGACTACTATATGTCAAAGGATACTAAAGAAGATATTTTCAAGATGATCATAGGCCAGGATGAATCCTTAGAAGACTATGAAGGAATATTCCAGCTCAGTTACAAAAGGACCAGGTGCACACTTGACCCTGAGTCACTAAAGCTGGTCCTGTTTAGAGGAGCAAGGGAGGATCTTCTGGATACCTTAGATATGATAGTAGGAGGAGATATCTACCAATTACCCTATGAGGATATTAAGATTGTCTTTAGAAACCATTCTAGGGAAACCAGGAAAAAGAGTAGGGGTGGTCAACCTATGGCCAATACATCATCCCCCAACTCATCCATTAAGGGTGAAATTGGAAATATGCTGGAAGATTTCAAAAGTGATATGTTGCAAACCCTTGCCTTGCAATTGGACACCATGAACATCAAAAGGAAGCAAGAGGAAACAAAGAGAGCCTTGGCCATCTTTTGTCTTAGATGCACCATGAGGCATCCTAGGAACGAATGTCCATTGAACTATATTAAGATTTTCTCATTTTGTGAAGAAAACCACTACATAGACAAGTGCACTTCTTTATGTGGACTCAAAGCTGTATATCAAGGAGTTAAATGGGTCACTGAGTAGCTTTACTACATCAACCAAAGGATACCTCCTACGCCTAGACCATACCAGCAGGGTATGCAAGGGTCACCCCATGCATATTACAACCCCAACCAAACCAAAGCTATACCTTCTTGGGACCCCCCTACTCATACTTCCTGGTCTACACCCCCTCCTTGGTCCTATACATCTCAATATCATTCCGAGCTAGCCAACCAGTCATTTCAACCTTATGTTCAGCCACAACCTCATTGGAATACCCCACTCCAGGGGTGGAGGCCCCAATTCAACAATGTTCCAACCCTATTGCCTCCACCACCTACCCAACCATAACTCCTGCACTATGCTCCACCCAACCAACCCAGATGCATGTTGAGCCAAAGTTGAACCCAAACAATAGACAGGCTCAACAAGTATACAATGGAGAGACATCATACCCAGCTCATGTTGTAGAAATCCAAGAGATCAACCTAAGATCTGGGAGAATTCTCCCAGAAAACCAACATCCCTCTCCACATAGGGAGGTTGAGGAAGAAAGAGAGGAAAGAAATCTTAAAGTAAATCCACCCTTTCTTGAGAGATTAGCCAAACCACTCTAGCCTACCCCAGAAGAAACTGAACTTCTGGGAGAATTGAAAAATCTATGGTAAAGATCCCCCTTCTCTGGGAAATAAAAGATGTTTCCATTTACAATAAGTTGATTAAGGAGAAATGCTTCAAGCATCCAGGAAGAAGAAAAAGGGATGCCCCTACCATTAATGTCATTGGGCAGTTGTCTGACTTAATGCTAGGGTAGGTAATATGTCCAAAATATTTGGACCCTGGAAGCCCTGTAGTAGATGTGCACATCAATGGCACCATTGTCCCACACACACTGATTTATCTTGGGGATGCCATTAATGTGATGACTAAGGACACCATGCTCAAGATCAACCTCCAAGGATCATTGAGGAAGACCACAACAGTTCTGCAACTTGTAGACCACTCCACGGTCACCTCGGAGGGAATTGTGGAGGATGTGATGGTCTCCATTGACTCTTGGGAGTACACTCCAAATTTCCTAGTTCTCCAACCTAAGGCTAAGCTTACTGGTTACCCTCTCATCCTTGGGAGGCCATGGTTGGCCACAAATGATTCTTACATTAGCTGCAGAGCTGGGAATATGGCCATCAAGAATGAGAATATGTCCAAATAGTTAGTCCTATACCCTCCTGCTCAACCTTCCCTAGAGCATGATTTACCTTTATGGTTGGAGGAGGAGGAAGAAGATGAGGTTTATTGTGCCCAACTTTATGCTTTGGAAGTGTCACGCAGAA
This sequence comes from Pinus taeda, assembly GCA_000404065.3. Lineage (NCBI taxonomy): Eukaryota > Viridiplantae > Streptophyta > Pinopsida > Pinales > Pinaceae > Pinus > Pinus taeda. The sequence goes on along the minus strand of APFE031614423.1, from coordinate 472 downwards.
TGAGTCGATCTTGCGGACAAGATCGAGCTTCCTAGAATCTAATGAAGACCTAATGACAAACAAACCAACCAGACACTGTCTTTCTCTAAATGTGCTTTATAAATAATGGCAAACAAATGTGTTTAAGGCCTACCTCATGTCCAACGCAAGTTTGGAGATGCCTTCGCTCCTTTGATCCAAGTAAGTTCCTTTGTCGCAAACCTGCAAACACAGACAAGGCAAACGATTAAGTAGCACCTGAATAACCAATATTATAAAACATATTTAACATGAAAGTCAAGGAGTCCATGAAACAAATAACATGAGATACTTGTTGAGAAAAATGAGCTTGATTGTATTAATTCAAAAGAGAAGAACTTTACAACCTTTGCCTTGACACTGTACAAGCTCCTCCTAGGGTCCAACAAGAAGTCTCCTCTACTTTGACAAGCTTCACTCACTCCCCAATGAAGCCAAAAAAGTATGTGATCTC
>APFE031614415.1:82063-122866 GCA_000404065.3 Pinus taeda | reverse complement strand
ACGATCTCTGTTTGACGCGTATGATAGCTCGTTAGAAAGATCTATCCGAGAACTACCATTGTTGGAACGAGCAACATCGGTCCATTACATGGACCCATGTTGGCCCCGGATTCCCCAAAAAACGTCGTTTAGGGCCTCAAAACGACTTCGGAAGTTCAGGACCCGAAAAACTGCTAAAAATAGTAAGTTGTGCTACAATTAAGGAAAATGAAAATGCTGAGAAAGACAATGGTGGGGGTCCAGGTGGACTTGGCAGGTGGCCACCAATATCCACCTGGATCACCTCCTTCGATAGAATCCTAGGTCTCAACATCAGTAGACCCTCCGTCTACCAGTCTATCATCTACCATTATAGATGATGCGTATGTGAGCCTTATTTTTTCAGTTGATGCATTAGGTAATTGTTAGAGTCGGTCTAGTAGCCCTCCACCAGAGATCAAAGCTCTTTGCATTTCATAACTAGGTGTCCCATCAGTGTGATCAAGTTGCATTCTGTTAGGCATGCCATAACTCTACTGGAGGAGTTTGTGTCTTTTATTCCCCTCCTGTTTGGCACTGCCGGTTCAAGTTTGTTTGAGTGAATAAAATCTTCAAAGGGTCATTTATCTTGTTTTAAATTTCGAAGTCTTAGGTCTAGGGTTGAGTCAATTTTTGTCTTGAGAGGTCATAAAGGACTAGCAGGCCAGAGGGATGTCCTTCATAAAGCATCATTTCAATAATTCTCATCATTGTACAGTTAAATTTTCACCTTGTTTTCAAAACTCTGTTTTTAAAAAACAAAGGTAATTATCTCATTTTTTGTAAAACTTTGTCAAAATTTCAAATTCTCCAAATGTTGACGCGCAGCCTTGGTCTCCTTTGCCAAAGCATCTCCGAAGCCATCTCTACAAAAATTTTCAGAAGAAATCATCATTTCAAACAATTTTAAAAAAAAAAAAAAAAAAGGAAACAAGAAGTCAGTGCCAATTAATTCAAAAAGTGTCAACATTCAAACATTACAAAGTGGGTTTTGGGCAAATAAAAATCAAAACGGAGCCTATAAAAGTACATCACTCTTCATTAGCAACTCATTTGCCTCTCACAAGCCAAGAGAATCCTTGCAAAGGCGATTTCAATAGTTATTGAGCAAATTGGGCAGTTTTCAGTAGCGTGCTACGCATCAGCTGAGGCGCGCTACACACCCAGGGCTCGCTACGCATCAGCGCGACTTTTCCAGTATATTTTTACTCAGGTGCTACGCACCAGAGGGGCGCTACGTGTTGGGCAAGGTGCCCTACGCGTTGGGTTTTTCGCCCAATAAACCGCCAGCAAGCTACCAAATCCTCTTTTCTCTCAAGAAATCTTTAGGTAGGCCTCTCCTCCATGGCTAGTTTTGGTTTGGCAAGATGAATGAGAAATTAATATGTTAAAAATGCCATGAAAATGTGAAGTTGAAACCCTACATTGCTGTGTGAAATTTAAAGACTTAGTTGTGCTAGGGTTTCAAAGTATTTTTCTGTCCAAGGTTGCCCATTATTGATCCCTTTTTTTTTTTCTCCCACCTTCACCAAGATTCTCCTTAAAATTTTCCCATGCAATTTTATAATCTTCCTATTAAAATCCACTAAAATCCCTAAACCCTACTAAAATCCTTAAACCTTATTAAAATTCCCAAACCCTACTTCACCTTAAAATCCCACTTATTGTCCCTAATTCCCTCATGTTCCCCTTTCCCTAACAATTCCCATGTCTTTTTGTCCCCTTGGTGACAACATTTGAACTTCACCTTAAAATCCCAGTTATTGTCCCTAATTCCCTCATGTTCCCCTTTCCCTAACAATTCCCATGTCTTTTTCTCCCCTTGGTGACAGCATTTGAAAAAGTCAAACAACAGTTCATTGGGTGCAAAGTCAGCATTACATTTCAGTCACATTGCCTCCTAAACCATGTCAGAAACCAAATCAGATTATGAACAGAGTGATGACCGTGATTCAAAACCAGAGATAGAGGTGCCAAGGAGGCATCACAAGGGTGGTAAAGGTGGTCGGCATGTCAGCGAGGAGCCCACCTCTTTGGCTCATTTGCAGGCTTGTCCACTTGCAGTGACCTGTTTTCGGTACCTATCATGTTTTGAGTATTGTGAGAGGATCTCACAAATTCAACATCACAGAGAATTAGTCCACTTGTTTGTCCTACATTTGCACAATGGTCATGTGAACCTTGCAGGAGTGGACTTCACACTATCACCTGAGATTGTTGCTCAAGCAACTAGGATACCAAATGTTGGAGAGGAGTGGAACAAGCGCCAACAGTTAGACAGATTTCATTATGAGCCATATATCAAACCTGGATGTATGAGACACCTAACTGTTGTTTTTCCCTTCAGATTCCTAAGGGATGAGTATGCACCCTTGATGAGGCTCATTATTCGCTATTTCACTTTTGAGGGAAGATTTTCACGTCTATATTCGTACCATATCCGTTTGTTGATGCATTTCACATGGGTACGAATGATGAACATTCCATTTTTCATGTGCTGAAATATAGAGAGGATGGTGCCCTTGGTACAAAGGAAGAGCCCAACACAGCAACACAAGAGTCTTTATCATTATGCACTAATCAAGATCATAGTGATGCATTAGTTGGCATAGCAGGGTATTCCATGGGAGGATTTCATTTCTCGCGACTTCTTCACGGTGCCGCGCCCACCTCCTGAGATTGTCCATGATGAGGGAGGGCCTTCACAGCAGTTTGACATTCATGAGACCAAGCATGTTGATGCTCCAGCATATGTGACATATTAGAAAGGCCTCAGAGCCTTATTTATAGCTGCACGACGAGTACTATCTCCACTCGGGGTGGAAGGGGTCTCGTTGACTTCATCGGCACAACGAGTATTATCTCCACATCATGTGGAAGGGGTCTCGCCATCTTCTTCAGCACAGGTACAGGTCCAGGATAGGGGCAAGAGGCCCATGATTGATGAGGGTCCTTCAAGAGGTCAGGACACGGATATCATTGATGTTGATGCTAACTCTCCTACCTCAGAGCTCAAGGATATCATCCGAGAGCAAAGGGCCGAGAATGAGTCGTTGCACAAGAAATTGCAGATGGCAAAATGGGTGATCAACTACTTAGAGCAGCGCAAAAAACAGTTGGAAGATGAGCATGAACTTTATGAGCAACGGAAGATTCGTGAAGACCGGGAATTGATCCATAGGAGACCCGGTGATTTGACACCTATCGATCGGGAATCAATGCTGATCCGGGTGAACACTCACTTGGAAACGTTGTTGGTGAAAGCCAATAGAGACAAATATTTTCTTCGACACATGAAAAATCATTATTGGGCCCACATGCATGTGTGCAAAGAAAAAATGAAGATACTTAAAGGACGATTGGCCAAGACACTAAAATAGAGGAAAAGGCCCGATCCACTCCAAATTTTGGCTGAATCCTCCTTTAAGGAGCACGGCACTCAATGATACACCCTCATCTCAAAATTCAGAGAATTTGGAGCAATTTTGGTCAATTTTGATTTTTTTTGTCAAAAACAGGTTTTTGCCCTCAACGCATTGCGCGCTACCCTGAAGATGGGGAGGTCCATTTTACAAAAGGTCAGCATTTCTGGGTTTTCCATGACAAAATACACCTGATTAGCCACTGCCAAGACATTTCATCAGGTTTTGAGCCCCCAAAGGGTCAAAAAACATGAAAAAAATGACCTTCTGCCACTTTTTGGACACACAGGAAGCAGTCTTGGGAGATTGACTTTGTGGAGGGGAAAATGAGCACCAAATTGAGAAATTCCACTTGGGTTGGAAAGTAGACATCCCGCCCTTTCTAACAAGCCCACTTGTACCTCATTTGGATGCTGGGAAGTGTCCCAAAAGTGGTCCCAAAGGCGCGCTATGCGTAGAGAAATGGCGCGCTACGCATCAGGGAAAATTGCAAGTTTTTCACCTACAACTCGGGAAAACGCAACATTTGACTAGTTTTGACTTTTGGAGGGATTTTTCATCCTCCTTGATGTAATTAATGTAATTTTATGTTGACATGACACTTATTTATCTCTTCTTGAAGATTCATTCATGAAAAGGCAAAACATTTAATGAATGAATTGGTTTCCTAGCTTATAGAGGCAAGTTGTTTTGACTGCCTAGACTCTAGTGCTTTGTTTAGAATTGGTTGAAACAACTCCTAAAATGATGAGCTAGACCCCTAGAGGCAAGGAAATGTGTTAGCTTTCCTATATTATGTATCTTTTTAGCCATTTTGATGGTTGGATTGTTGGGATAGGTTTGAGACTATATTGTACATATTTTACCAGCATTTTGGCAAAGGAAAGACCAGGGTTTTGCAGCACTACCTGGGATCCATGTGGCTCTATGTCTTGATGGTTTGTTTCTTTAAGTTCTTGCAAGTTATGTATGTGCATCATTATCTCTATTCAATCTTCTCTTGTTAAACAAATGAAGTGTTAAGGTAGAATCCATGAAATTTCTATGCTCTGCCTTTAAATTTGTTTAATATTCTATGTTTTCTTCAGTTTAAGGAGAATCCTTGAGACCCCTTGCTCTCCTTAGCCTCTCACCATTCTTATCTATCCATCTCACTTGCTTTAAGGCATCAAAACAATTTCCTATCTTTCCCCAAGCGGACCTCTGCAAAAACTGTGCCTCATCCCTGCACCCAAAATTGCCTTTCCCTTGATTTCAACAAAATCATAAAAAATCAATCCTAAACTCTTTGTACTTAATACCTAGCCTAAAATTAGTCATCAATTCGGTCATCTCGAGCCTTTTTTATTACCTTTTGCCGAGTTTGACCCGGAGAGAGCCCTCTCCTGTCCTCGTAGGGCTAGCTACGAGGCTGAGCATGGTTTGATGTGGCCTTGCGTCTTGCCTTATTTCAGCCTAAGGCAGATTTGAGCGCTAACAGTAATGTCAACGTATCATGTATTCAGTCTTCCTCCCATCCGCTCATCTCCAATCCTCATGAGGAGACCATGGAAGCTACGCCTACCCTTGATTACCCCTACACTTGAGTAAGGGGGAATTTCTTCAAGACGATTCAAGGGCCATCTCCTTCCTAATTCTCCCAATGCACTCTACCTCCATAAATGTTGCTCACAACACATCCCTTTGATTTGTATGTCTTATTTTCTGTCATGTAGTTAGGTAGATTGCATCATCTCATCTATTGTCTTTTTCACCTTTCATATGGATCCATCCTCCACACCGTATATCGGTCATGCCGACAGTGCAAGTCGCTTCTCCATGAATCTAGCCTGGACCATTTTTACCCGCTTTCATATGTTACTCCTTTCAAATGGCATGTGCATTGGATCTGCCACCAATAATGAGGCTGAATATGATGCAGTGATAGGTTTGTTAGTCGATGCCCTCGCTCGTTGCATCCTTCATCTTCATGTTTGTTTAGATTCCTTGCTACATGTCATGTAATTGAATGGTGTGTATCATGTGCATAACCAAGTCCTATTTAGAAAATATCTATGAATGGAGATTGGTACATGAATTTGAAACCATTACTTTTAGTCATGTGCCTAGAGCCAAAAATCACTATGTAGATACCATTGCAACCAACATTCTAGATTGAAATTTATCACATGTATACAACAGAAGATAACCATAGAAATGGCGAACCATCATTGTCATATAAAATGCATAATCATATTATGCTTCATATAATTTTTTGTTGCCCATAGATCTAAATAAATCTAGTACACCCATAGCATAATACGGGGCACATAGTCCCCTACCTCTCCTTTGGAGAATCTCGTCCCAAGTTAGGCCGAGAGGCTTGAATCCCTTTTTTGAGCACTCAGATCATAATGGCACTCCACAAACTCCTCCTGCTAGGGGTCATCATTCCCACCTTTTCATACTAGATTAGCATCCCATGCTTGGGGGTATTATGGTTTTCCCTGGCCATCTTCTCAATTAAGTCTTAGCCTAGATCCCACCGAATCTAGGTACGGTCGATTATCCTCACATTCCTTGGATAGTTTGTCCTATTGGTCTCTTCGGCAAGCCATATGCACATTGCATATCATAGACGTTTTATACCATATCTTCAAATTTTCTACTCCTTTACCACCTAGTCCCCATGTTTGACTTAGTGGGAGAGGAGGATTCTAGACCTTCTCTAGTAGTTGATTCTTGTTTTCCTCTTCCCTTAATTATTCACGAGGAACCATCGTTCCAAGCAGTGTTAAGGCCACCTTTAGACAAGTAAGGCCACTTGCCTAAAAGTTGTAGATGCTAATTTCGATGGTTAGTTTGTCTGCTACTATCTCCACAAGATCTAGGGCCTTTTCCTACTCTCCAAATTCACCACAGCTCACTTAGCAAATCAATCCAAATTGGAGGGAAAACACCCTTTTATAGGAAGATCCATAGTTTTTATGTTGTCCATTACAACTAGATTGTAGCTCAGTTTGATGAACCATCAGCACCATTGGAAATCTCTCACTAAGTTATATAATGGGTCTTCCTCGATTTGTGATGATTTGACACTTCACCAGGAAGCCATTTTTCCAATAAGGGTCACTTCTTCACCTCTCAAAATCGATTTTTGTCATAAAGTGACACTCATACTTTAACATCCACCTCCTCTTAATAATTTTCATACCATATGTCAATTTTTGTCATGAGTAATAATCATTTACTCATGTTTTCATGGTCCCCACCAGTCTTAGTCTGTGTGGCAACGTGATTGAGTCACCCTTGTTCAAAGGAGTCTTGATGAGTCACCTTGCATTATTGGAGTCTATTTCATGTATCATCATATCATGTCGTGATATTCCATCCATATTTACATACTGGTCATCCAGTGTTTCCCACTTTAGGCCCCAGTCATACTGTCCCCATCCCCTCCGGAGTTGAGTTAGTTGCTACCATGTCAACCATGCACTTTATGCTCTGACAAGCGTAGTCGTTTGTTTTTCCCTCAATCCCCTTTTTCCCCATTATCCCTGGTGTCAGTCCATTAGTCACATTATTATTTCCCTCCTTCTTTAATTGAGGATCCTCATTGCCTAATCTATCGCGGGCCCTATTCTGTCAACATCAACTCATTTATTCCAGAAGGACGGCCTAGATGGCAGTGTATCTTGGTTCCATTTTCCAGTCTTGTTTGGTACCTTGGATTAAGAAAAGGGTATCATTATTTCCCTTTGACTTGGTCATTTAATGATCATGATCCATCCACTTGATGTTCTAGTGATGTAGTAGATTATACTAGTGATTCTCAGGTGTGTGTGAGATGTTTCAGATCTCATGAGGGGGTGGCCCTTCAGGTAGCCCCCCACATGCCTAGATGCATACCCACTATGCCACAACCTTAGATGTAGTTCCACAAAGTTAATGGGTCTACTTCCTACTGATCACACTATTCATAGCATGCATGTCTCCTCCAGATGATCCATTCAATTTTGCAGAGCCCTTCCTTTTTCAACATGACTTCTTTGGCTGTTCTACCCTCCCTCCCACTCATTTTTTGAGCGAAGGGGCTTTATATCTCATGTAATCAGATATTATTGTATTCAGTCCTCATGCATGTTTTTACCAGGTGCATTCTGTATATGGGACACATTGTATTATGTTTTGGCTATGTTATTCCAGAAGGTCTCGTACCATTCAGCACGTACTTCATTTCTCAAGTTTATATTTTTGGGTGAGCCATTATTTTTGTACTAAGTTATCTTAGGGGGTATGGGTATGCCTCCCTCGCTTCAGTGAGGTATGGTACCACAAAATAAAAGGATACTTTCATTAGTCTTGCACCCTCTGTCCCTATCCTCTTTCAAATTCATCTTCATTGGTCTCTCTCTCTCTCTGACTCCCCTATGTTGTCTAGAGATTGTGTCTTTACAAAATACTTCGGTCATAAATTTTTCTCCTAACGCTCGTATGTTGGGTGGCAATTTGTTATCACTAAAAAATTGATCATCTAGAATAATTTAGTAGATGGATCGAAGTACACCATGTAAAGCCAATTTTACCATAGTAAAATTGCTTTCACTGTGAGAAATTACTTAATAAAGCACATTTTTAAAGTAATTTATTGTCAAACCCATCAAGAATAATTAGATAAATCATTATCTATTTGATTTTCTTCTAGGAAATAATTAAACCACTATTTTATTATTATTCGTTTTCAAGTTTGACACAATCATGAAAAATAAACAAATAAATATTTATTTATTCTTATTTTTTCTAATAATAACTAATTAATAATTAATTTAATTATTATTCTTTGTTAAATTTGACTAAATGCCTTAGGAATAATTAAATAAATCACTATTTATTTATTATTCCTTAACTAATTCCTTGAGATAATAAATAAATCATTTATTTATTTATTATTTCTAAATAAAAGTTTAAATACTTTTTTCCTCCTAAACAAATATGCTAAAGTATTCCAAGTAGTTATTCCAAGAATGGGATCAATAATATTTTATTATTGCTTATTATTTGAGAATAACTCAATATTTTGTTATAAGTTGAAGGGTTTAATATTCATTATTAACTTTTGATTATTTTCATTGTTGCAGTCACTCTTGTAACTTTGATTATTTTCATTTTTGAACACCATATATTTGTTGGGTTTATGCATTATAGAGGAGAGAGACTCTACACAAGCTAGAGACATTTGAGGTTAGCCAAGAACCCATCCCATAGAGGGGGATTGGTAGCATCTATTTGTTCCCTTCACAGGTGTTATAATAAAATTATTCATTACATATCTAGTGTTCTTTCGATGATTAGAGTTATTACTCTTTCTTTTTGTAATTTAACTATGATTGTGGCATAGATCCAAACTTTGGTAGGTTTTGTTTCTATTAGTTGTTGCAGATCTACAATGTTTAGCAACCATTTATATTGTTGAGACTGTTTGTCATCCACAATATTAAGAGGGTTCTTTTTCATACATCATTTAGAGTAAAATACCACAACAAATTGGTGACTCCACTGGGAAATAATTCTAATTCAGAAACCTAGGTCTCCAATACAAATTGGCAACCCCACTAGGTTTTATATTTCAAATCCAAAAACCTTGGTGACCTTTGGTTTTCAGCTTGGGGTTTCTTCTTTTTTTAATTCTATTAATGTTTCCTAGTTTTTTAACCCTAGATCTGATAAATCTCTGACTTCCGCAAGGTTTCTGTTCATTTCCATAAGTCACAGGAACCAGTCACGACAAATGCGACACTTTATTTTGAAATTTGTAGACATGCATCCTCAGAACATAAATCATAATGTTCAGCCCAGAAGATGCAATATGGGCTTCCAAATGTAGCTTTGAGCCCAAAAAGCGTGATTTCAACAAAAAACAGGTCATAACCTTTGATTTCTAGGTTTCATGGTTTTTCTCACATTTGTTTCTACATTTTGCTCAGAGTTGTCTACTGGGCGTCTGCCGTTTGTCTCATCCTACTCAGGCCTTGATCCACTCTGATTTAGTCGTCGAAGTCAAATTTAGCTTCCCCTAGCGCTTCTAGTACACTTCCACTTTTCTATGAGGAGCTTAGCTGAGTGAGAAGTCCGAGTTTATGTAGCGCCTTCAGCCACATTTTCTAGATCTATAACCTTTTGTTTCATATCTATTAAAATAGGTTGCTACCATCGATATTTTCACATTTAAACTTGTTTTGTCATTCCCTTAGTGTCCCATCAGTTTCCCTATGTGTTTCACCCACATCCCTATATTTTTGCAGTGATCTTCCCCTCTGGGTTTTTTTTGTTGCTGCACCACTTTCTAGTAGCTCAAAGTCATTTGATCCTAGTCACATTGACACTCAGATATCTTGACCATTTTAGTGTATTTCCCACTGATCTAGCCACCAAGTAGTACAGTGTTTGCAAACCCTGTTTAGGTAGTGTTTAGTTAATTGTTTTGCGCTTCATTTTTTGTTATTTATTTTCAGTTTATTTGCAGCAAGCTTTTTTCTCTTTAACAAACACAATTTGAGCTTAACCAATTAATACTTGCACACACAAGCACACCTTAAGTTAAGTGCGTTTAGTTTACACCGCCAAGACAAGACTTAACAGAATAAATTTATCTCACCACATCAGAGACAAAAGATATATTGTTGATCTACCTTCACCATTTCTATGTTCTGTGTGTCCTACCATCACTGCGACACCAAGGCATGTGTCGTGGAGACTATTAGGCCTTCACCCCCAGTTTCTGCTTGGGCGTATTATCCCTCCTTGTCGGGTTTGAGTTCATAGCCCTCAGAGTCCCCATATCGACTTTTCTCCTGGTCCTTCTAATCCTCATCTGATTTTGAGGCTCCTTCGCAGCATTCTGACCCTCCTTCACACAAAGAAGAACAGTTTGAGGAACCATTTCAGCAACTTCTATGCTCCAATTTATGGCTAGGTTGAATCTACCAGACCTTAACCAGTTAATAAATGACCCCATACACCATGATGCTAGTTGGCCCTTTATGCTGACCAAGCTTCCCTCAGACATCCCAAAGTTTGAGGGTATTACCAGTGAGGAACCTACCAACCATGTCCAATCCTTCCACGGGGTGTTCACGAACTCCATAAACAATGACTCCATTTGTCTTCGCTCTTCCAATGCATGCTCACTGGAGACACTACAAAATTGTATGTAGACTAGCCCTCTACCTCTCATTTTGTTTTTGCGACACTTGCTAAAACGTTCCTTTCATATTTCCAGTTACCTCTCTAGTACGATACTGGTAAAGAGCTATTGACCACATTTCGTCAATCCTCTGCCACTCTCCTTTCTAACCATGTTTAAGAGTGGTGTCGAAGGAGTAGCACATGTCATGCCCCACCTCTCGAAGACCATGTCTATCTATATTGGTTTCTTAAGAGCCTTTTATCCCCCATTGGGAAAGATACCACATCTCATTTTCCTCAGACCGAGGAAGAAGCTCTTGAGAGTACTTTGATATATGATTTTATTTATGTTTAGTCTAGTTATGTCTATATCATCATTCTAAACCTCCCTCGCCCTGGAAGTGCCATTGCACCAGGCGCATCTCATGCCACTGACGTTATTGTTGGATCCCTTTCACACTCTTCCCCATACACTCAACAGAGTTATGGCTACTCGCAGGGGGGAACCAATTCTCCCAACATTTATGTTCCTTCTTCTAGCAACATGTTTCTAGGGCCCCAACCCATCTACTGAACTGTTTCTTCTTCTTATGCACATCCTGGTGCTACAACCCATCAAGCATTAGCAGTACAACATCCCATGCACCCTCAGCCCCAACAACCACCACCTGCTCAAGGACAGGTGTTTCCACAATAGAGTGCTACCAATCTCTCAAATCCGAAGAAAAATAATAAGGGGAAGAGTGACAAGGGTAACCAAGGTAACCAAGGTAATCAACCTAGTGAACCCCAAGGGAAATAGCCTAACACCAACAACCTACAACAGGGCAACTAACCCAAGCAGAACAAGGCTATTTGTATGATAAAGCCTTGTGCATGTTCTTGTGTACATGACCGCTATACACATGAGTGTCCTATTTTACCCGATATGTGCCAAATGTGGGAAGCTCAAGTAGCTTCTCGAGGTCAACAATGACCTCATAATCCTACACCCTCTCAACTGGTCGTGCTTACAAATCCTTTAACTCAGCAAGGATTTATTGCTCCCCAACCTCAACCAGGTCAAGCAACCCACCTCCCCTAGCCTTCTAGTCCTAGTGAATACTAGATCTTGATGATGAACTCTGATGAGATTAACCCCTCCAATATCAACCCACAAACTCAGTTGCACCAATATGACAAGCCATCCACTTTGTCTACTACCGAGTCCAAAACCAAAGTATCTTCTGAGCCTCTTACGACACCAAATGGTCATTTATATATCCCTCAACCTAAATTTGAGGTCAATCCTAAGATCCCAAAGGTACCATTACGCCATAATGCGGCTTCTAACAGAGTTTCCCATACATATAGTATAGTAGATGACTTGGTGCAATCACCTATCACCATGTCAACACTCGAAGTCCTCCAGTTGTGCCCTTCCCAAAAGAAAGCTCTACTAACTGCCTTAGGTGCAGTGGATTCTTCTAACGATTGTTTGATTGTCATCCTGGTTGATAGATCAGTGCATCCCCCATTGCCTTCATTTGTTTCTTTCCAGATACCAGTTAGAGTCTGTAATGCCATCATCTCCAGATGCATTATTGACGAAAGGGTAGCCACCTGTGTGATTTATGTTGTTGTTTGGAAACAAATCAACTCACCTAAGTTTTCCCCCTCCACCATCACCTTGCGTGCCTAGGATGGACACTCCTCCCAGCCCCTTGGCATGTACCGCAACTGTCAATTGATGCTTGCGGGCAAGATTGTCCATATCGATATTAAAGACATTGATGCCCCTTTGGATTACAATATTCTCTTAAATCATAGTTACACATATTCCATGTTTGTTGTTCCATCTACGATGCTTCTCAAGATGTTCTTAGCCCATGAAGGGAAGATCATTACCATCGATCAGTTGACTTACTATGAGGTAGTATCCGTGACCTCCCCCGAGTCCATCATCTTGTTGATGTCGATAACCAGTATTTAAATCGTCGCACCAGTGTCTCACCTAGAGTCTATAAGGATTCCTCATTGTTAGGTTCCTTCCATGGTCCTCCCCCTCCCATTTATGTACCTACTTCCATGAGTGTTTTCATGTTACAAGTGTCATGGGCTACCCTTAAACAGTCGGGTACACCTAATCAATAACTAGATCCTCAACATCCCATTGTTTCTCTTCCAACTGAACCCTCCGAACCCACTCCACTAGGACCTCCTCCATTTATGGGTGCCTCTCCTATGTTCCCTCCAAGAGTTGTTCCTCCAGGTCTTAACCATGTAGGAGTTATTCTATCGGAACATTACCCTACCAACTAGATACCTTTCTTCCTCCCCCCTTCAGGAATTTTTTCTATACCTATCATGGCTTCATTGGTCCTTCCTAATGTGACTCTTGGGATCCCAATATGGTACATTGATCCCGCTGAAAACATTCCACTTGGTCAGCCAAGCTAGTATCACTCTTTGACCCAGTTCAACCTATCCCCATGAGCCTGTTGTGCTGTACAACAACCCCCCATTTCATAAAATTTTACCTTCAACTATAATATGAAATGGGTCCCTTTTATATTTATGAATAAAATTGGTATCAACTCATCATTCCTCAAAAGGTCCGAAAGAAACAATACACTATAAACCTTTTGAATAAACATAAATCGGTCTTATAAAATAAATGAATAATTCTTTATTATTTTGATAAAGTGATCGCATATCGCAACAACAAAGGATGCATAACAAAAAGACCCATTCGTTTGCCCCGATCCGACAAGTGAATAACTATCGGATATCAGGAAAGGTAAGCGAGTGTAAAAAAAGCCCTCTCTCTTTTCTCCGATGCGATATCACTATCGGCAATTAGGGAATATAGCATACACACAACAAAAGGCACCCTTCTAAAAATCCCGATGCGAATTAGCTTTATCGCTATCGGAGATCGGGGATTTTGCAATGACACAAATGTAACTACTCAAGCATTCCTCTGATTTCGATTGTGATAAAGCTAAGCGCAAATGTCAAAAAAGATCGAAAAAGGATTGAGTATATTATGTTAAATTATTATTAAAAGCCTCTCTATTCCCAATAGTGATTCACTTGTGATTAACTGGAAAAAAATCAAAGCCACACTTAAATGAATTATTCGGCGAATAAACGACATGATGAGCATTTAAATGATTGACAGGATTAAATGGCCAATTAATGGAGCAGTTATGCCAAAATCTCTTCAGAGTTTGTATCTGCGGCAGTATTATTTTAATCCTTCATTATTCATTGATTGATATAACTCTTTCATATTTGGCTCGCACCACCTATTCTCTGTATTACGTTCATTTTTATCTCCTATACAGAGCTCCTCCGAAGCAACAAATTTAGGCCAAATGGGGAAGAAATCCAAAATATTTGCAACAGCTTCAGCTCCCGCAGTAACAGGACAATCTACCGCAGATCCAGGACCTTGTAAAAAAGGATTGATTTCAGACACTACCTATCTTGGCCTTGGAAATACTAGCTGGCAAAGCATCTATAATCTAGTTGAAGCCGAAGAGCCTGAAACGGTATCAGTACAAGCTACAGCAGGTTCAACCCGAAAGTTAGAGGCTACCCTAAAGGATTTAGCCGATTCCTACTTACACCGAATAGTGGCTCGAGAGAAGATTCTTCCATATACAGATGTAGTGAGGTGGGGAGTTGAGGAAATCCTTGTTACAAATAGAACATTCTACACAATCGACGAGAGAGTCTTCGGTTCGTTTCAGCTTGATGATTTGAGACAAATGTACCATTTTCCTGAACCACAGAAGAAGTATAACAAAGCATTTCTAGAGAAGTTCAGAGATGAAAATGAAATTGAATCAACACCTATTCAGGAATGGAGACAGAACACCGCAAGACACAAGCATGAATCCTCGGGTAAGTACTCTATCAATTCATTATGTTCTCCTTATTGTTACATTGGGGCGATGATGTGTAGGATTTGAGGATTACATGATTCCTCAAAATTCTTAATAGCGATGGTTCCTTTAATGGAAGAAATAGTCAATAGCGAGATAATGGATTGGGGAAATATATTATCTGATAAGTTATCCATTTCTATTCTTGATTTTAGAAATAAAACTCACATTACTGATAGGTCTATTCCTCCATTTTATTATAGTGCCTACATCTTAGATACTCTTTGTTTTAACTCCGAATTTCCTGTGCTGGGGTGGAGATGGACTCCAATACCCCATGTCAATTCATATCTATCACTAGAAGTTGTGGAAAGCCCATTATAAAGACCACCTATATCAGGTTTGTAATGGTTTTATGTTGCCCATTTACTATGCAATTTTTGACAAGCCTGCTCCGAAGATTTCATCACAAGCAGAGATTGACCTAACCGCCCTAGGAAAGTGGTTCAAAGAAGATAAATTCACATACATAAGAGTTTTTGGTAGCCTTCCGAGGCCTCATGTCCTTCCCTTGTAGATACTTGAAAAGCTATTTGCTAGAGAAATAGCATATCAGATTACGTCCGCAGGAGCAACCAAGACTCTGATGAATTCAAAGAAGCAAGTTTGGCCTCCTTTCCCTCTAAGGTGTGGTGTTTACACACTGCATGAATATAAGCATGTAGAGAAAGAAGCAGAAAAGATAAATATACTGAATCTTGCCACCCTTCCTAATAGGCGATTTGACCCAAGAAAAATCGTCTATAATGTACTTTAAGAGGAAAAGCTCACAAAGTTTGAACATAAAGAAGACGATTTTGATGACCTATTTTCTTCGGCAAAGTCGTTATTTCAGGTCCAAACACTAGCTAAAATGAGATATCACGACGAAGGGTTAGTGGAATTCAACAAACTCAAAGACCAGAGGTTGAAAACTCTACCTCTGGATTTACTAGCTACTGCCCCGATGAAACAATCAAGCGAGCCTGAACAACGACTCACCGACGAACCTCCTGCTACATCAAAAATTCTTGAGGATGTTCAGAGAAAAGAGTAGGAGGAAGTCCAGAGAAAAGAACAGGAGGAAGCGCGAAGGAAAGAGCAGGAGAAAATACATGAGGAGGAACAGAAAAAAGAGCAGGATAAGGGTAGCAAGGATGTGAATTTGGATACCCAGATTGATCCAAAATTGCTGCAAGAATAAAAAAAATTCAACTCCATCATAAGAAATCTGGAAAGCTCAAAGATGTTGATACACCTAAAGCAACAAACACACAAGATACAACGTCAGAAAAGGTTCCAAGTGAAGGAACCAGCGACCTACCCCATAGTACAGACTTAGAAATAATTCCGAAAGATCCTTCGGATCAAATCATTTTGCAGGTGGAGGATATACCTCCATTAGATGTCTTTTACAGCCGAAAACACAGGGCCATAGTAAAGCGACAACGGAAAAGGAGAAGGCTTGATCAACCTTCCCTGTTCCCAGAACAAACAGAGACAACCAACATAGTTTGGAAAGAGGAGTTTGATCCTTCTGATGACCTAACAAAGATTTCCTAGTATGCCGGAGCCTATTAGGCGGCCACCATGGACAAGGCATTGGAAGTGAGTAATTTACTAAAAGAAAAAGACCAGGCAATTATTTTGTTACAAACACAGCTGACGGAGGCACAACAGAAAGTTGAACAATTAGAACAACAATTGCTAACACAGCAGCAGTTAAACAATCAACGAAATAAGTAGCTACTTGAAGAAAAACAGAGAGTAGATTCAAGCGCGATTCAAAGGTAGAAAGAATTATCAGAAGCGTTGGCAAAATTGAAGACGATGAATGAACTAATGGTGAAAACAAAAGATGAGAAAATTGCTCAACTATCACTTCAAATAGAGAAGTTCAAGAGTTTTCCACAGCCTGCCGATTTTAGAACAGAAGCGCTATAGATTAATAAGGCATTGGTAACACAAATAAGACTATTGTGTCATAATATTTCTCAGGTTGAGCACCTTTGTGATATAACATCACCAATAATCAATAAGTTAGTTGATGCTAGACAGGACTTAGAGCAGAACGATGAGACCTTAAACGATTTTCTTACTTAGCAAGACACCAGTGAGGGACAGGCAGCAAATTTGCCCAAAATCCTAGAATCACATAAAGAAATCCTATTCTTGGAATGGCAGTCCCAGTTGATGAAGGCAGAGAGAGAAGTTTCTAGATGCAAATTATCCACAAGTAATTTGATTGAATTAATTAACAACACTCTCTATTTATCTAATATGATTTCGCAATGTACACTAGGTAAATTGCTATCGGCTAAAACATTGGAGCAATCATGTTATCAGGAGCTGGAAAAGAATGGAAGGTTAATTGCAGGTATTTAAATTTTAACTTGGGACACCTATTGGTTGTTCCTAGTAAAACCATACAGCCAGAGAGCCGCCCTCAAGTGTCTAACAGATGCAATCAGTTGTATCATTCCCGATATACACGATGCCACATACTCGGCTCAGCTACATTCTCGTCTCAGCCGCCCTTAAGAAGTGGAACCGATTCTAGCGATATGCCAACTCAGATCAAAGGGAAAATAGCCAGAGTGATGAATCATGTTGCCGACTACCAACTTGTTGTGGAGAAGATATTCAAGATCCAGTTGTACCAATTAAATAGCATTTTATTTTTGTAGTTAGTTAGTTTAATTAAGTATTTATAGACCCTTTCATACATTTAGAAAGGGTCCGCAGTTTTTGTATAAGACTCCAACCTGGAAGTTGCACTACTGTACTTCTGGTATATTTTTTATAAAAACTGGGCCAATTATTCCAATTTTTGACAACGAAGCTTTTATGTGGATGTGCACTATTGCCTTTATATGAAAGTATCTCTGAGTTGAAAGAAGGAATTCGAATTGCGATTGATATTGGGAATGATTTACAGCACATATGGTACTACTATCTATGATCTGAATTCATTCTTTTTGTGTGAACTGTTATTTGATTACTCTTGCTACTATTGAATATATGCATGTGCTTCAACAACATTCTTTATATTTTTGAAGACCGAAAAATTAAGTCTGAAGGAGAACGATGGCGATTTCTCAGGCAGCTAGGGTTTTCGAAGAACAGGTTGCCGCCGCAGGCCAAAGAGACCAGCAATGCGCAGATCCGAAGGGATGCCTGGTCGAGGGACGTGCCGCACAGGATCTCGCCCTTTGGATTAGACCCGGAACCGAAAACGGAAAACAGCAAAAAGATCTGGAACAGTGCAAGCAAAAATAGGATTTTAACTGCCCTTTCTCGGCACTGGTTGTCTCTTTCATAAAGGAACTGGGTGCGTTTCATCATTGTTCTGGGTTTCTTGCACCAATCGGATGCGCAGGGTATGGCCTCTCCACTCGGACTTGGTCCGGATCTCCCATCAGTAAGCAGTCTCAAGATCTGGAACAATATAATCAGAGAATGGAATTTTATATCCGATTTTTGGAACAGGATACATCACCCAGGACAGATCTGGGTTCCCTCTATCAATACCCTTGGCAATCTATATCAATGGAGATGGCCATATGTGACGGTGCCAAACAGGGTAAGGGTAACCTGAGCTGGGGCGATCCCAGGACAACTTGCCTCCGATCAGATCAGCATACCCATCAGCCTCAAAACATGCTCCAAGATAAAGAACATAGGAGCGATCCACTGCGCAGAGGTATAGATCTGGCACAACAAAGGTTCCACAGCACCGATCTATCCCATACAAATGCAGATCTGATTCAGATCTTCGTCAAATTGCTTGAAGGAAAGCACTACTGCATGCGACTCAGGAAGGCAACAAGCATCTAGGAGTTAAAAAAGGAAATACAGGGCCGCCATGGAATACCAGAATGCTTACAAAACCTCATTTATTCAGGTTTCGATCTGCAAGACAACAAAACCCTGCAGCATTATGGTATAGCTAATGATTCAACCATAAATCTAACCCTCCGACTGCGTGGCGGAAGCCCTGGAACCAGCTCTAAAAACACAGGATCCTTTCGGGACGTAGTAAAAGGAAAGGAAGAAAAAAGGGGAAGCAAAGCAGCACCAGCTTCAGAACTGCCAGGACCCTACATTGTCGAGAAAAAACCAGAATCACCAACTCTACAGGTATCTATACCAGAGGTAATTAACCTATATACTGATTTATCAAATAATGCAGTCATATGCAGATTCAATGGATTTTGGCCAAAATCAAATGCCCTGAATCAATGGATCTACACAACATGGTCACCTAACTGTGAAATTTACCTCTGCCCTAAAGGGTTTTTCATAGTTAGGTTTGATACAGAACAAGAAAGAGACAGTATTATCAAACAGGGGCCATGGTTCTAGGGCAATGCTGGCCTCTTTACTACCCCCTGGTTCCTGGGATTTGATGCTGATACAATGATAGTCTCAACCATGCCTATATGGGTGAGGCTTCATGGGCTCCCATTGCACTTCTGGCATCATAAAGTGCTAATCGCCATTGGGAATTCTCTAGGGAAATTCTTAAAAAAGGATGAAGACAGAGCAATCAGGGGTATCTTCACATTCGCCAGAATATGTGTAGAAGTGGATCTAAGTCAGGGGCTACCAGACCACATCATGCTAAACTTCAACAATACCCAATGGAAACAACAGCTCGACTACGAAAACACAGCATTCCGATGCAGGAACTGTTTGCAGACTGGGCATCTCCAAAATGGATGTCCATCAGCTCAAAAGGACTCTAGGAATATTAAGAAACAAAAACAAAAACCCAAAGGTTGGCAACACACAGAGCCATTGGAAGAAGAGGACATCAAGGAGGACCCACTAGAGAACTACATGGAACCAGAACCACAAAAGGGACAGAAACAATCTCAGGAAGCAAAAAACCTTTCTACTCATTCGGGGCTGATTATTACAGATCTACATCAAGAGCTGCAAATGGAAGTTAGTGGCATAAAGAGAACCCATAGCTCGGAGGGCTCAGAATCAGACAAAGAACAACAAATGAACACCATGGAAAACCAGCTGGCTACAACTACACCCACAGTCGATTCGGGAGGATGGCGCCAGGTAGAGAAGAAGAAAGGAAGAAAAGAATAAGCTTGCTGGAAATTTTTTTATTTTTTACTCTTTCTGTTATTCTGTTGAACCTGTTCTTACAGGATTTATTCACCTGCTATTCAGTGTTATTTTCTTTTGTTATGCTGCCTGTTATTACAGGATCAGCCATATGAGACCGATACAGTAATGCCATGGGCATCTGCTTATGTAATTTTCAAAACTATAATGAAAGTTACTGATTTTTCCAGTGAAAAAAAAAAACATTCTTTATATTTTTCACTATTGGATGTTTAAAGGATGTTTTTCTTTTAGTCATACATGTATCAGTAATATATAAAAGACAAGTGTAACAATGTTTTATTAATTACTTTGTTCAATTATTTGAACAAAGAAATTATTATATAAATGAATGTCTTTGTTTATCAAATAGAGTCATCTATATGCTTATTTATGAACAAAGATTATCAAACGTTTCACTTAAGAATAAAAATTTCTCGGGATAGAATAGTTATTTATATTTTCGCTTTTTAGATTAAGTCATTCATCCATACCACTTATTATAAAACCAATCACTCATCCATCCCCTTTTTATTCATCATTGGGAAACTGGTCCCATTATCTCCAGTCGGAGCCACCATACCAAACGAAAAAGGAGTTGCATTAAGGTCCGAACCGAGTGGTTTTCCCCGATGTTGTTGCAATGATTTTTGGGGCATCAACATTTTTGGCGCTAGAAGGAGTGCTTGAACTATGAATGGCAAGTAAATCAAAAGCTATAGACCATTCTCAGAGTAAATCTCCCTCCATCTCACCTCGGACCTCCCGTTTGCATTTTGAAACACCAGTATCCAAACAAGAAGAAGAGACATCAACTACCACTGCTCAATCCCATCATACTTCAGAACGATTAAGTCCTGAGTCTCCTGAAGTTCAGTCTCTCATCCAAAAACTTCAAGGCTTTTCCATATCACCTCAGAAATCTAAAGTATCTCAAGACAGTGAGACTTCGCAATTCAATCTACCTCACCCTCTCACCAGATTTCAAAGCGGAAAACTCGGCATTGAACCTACTGTGTTGCCTTTACCGAAAAGAAAAAAGGCTAAAAAGAACACTGAAGGATCTGATAGTGAGACCTTTTCTTCCTCATCCTCCATCTCATCCTCTCAAGTGCGAAGTCAAACATCCACTCCCCCATTACATATTGTTGTTCAGCAGGGATCACCAACTTCAACATCACAACCTATTCAATCTTCAATACCAACTCCTCCCCAAACACCTGGAACTTCTTCGGCAATTGTTGTTACTTCTAAGATGGCTTAGAATCTGTGAAATAGTCCTGGTGGAATCACTATGCCTACACCATTACATCCATTACCTGATTATCCTGAGAAATGGTTACCAAAATTTAATCCAAATGCTGGAACATTAGCCGAAGAACATATCAACAATTTCATGTTATCAGTTAATCTAAAAGGAGTGACAGAAGAAGATGTTGTCGTTAGGCTTTTCCACTACACTTTATAAGGATCAGCTGGGTCTTGGTATTTTTCCTTACCCTCTGGATCCATTACCAACTGGAACATCTTTCAGCAACAGTTTCTCACTAAGTATGGTGATGATAGATCTTTAGCAACACTAATTAATGATCTTTCAAATCTAAGGATTGAATCTAGAGAACCTATCAAGGAGTTTAACTCCCGATTCAATAAACTCTTGAATAAAATCTCAATCGATTCCAAGCCAAGTGAGCAAATCAGAACCGAGTGGTATATAATAGCCCTACCATCAAATATAGCCATTTTTGTAGATAGGGCTGCAAAACCAACTTTAGCTGAAAACATGAAAGAAGTGCTTGTTGTAGAGAAACACATTATTGCTTTAGAAAAGAAAGCTGCTCTCGAAGATAGGAAATCCAAAAAAGTTTCTTTTAAAGATGATTCAAAGAAGAAAACCCCTAAAGATGCATATGATATGGAGGGTCTACAAAAGGTCCTCAAAACAATGTCAAATGAAATGGTTGAAATCAAAAAACAAGTAGTAGAAACTTCAACAAAGAAACCATTTAGGAACTTTAAGAAACCCGAGTCAAAACCACCAAATGTTATATCTAATGCAGACTCAGATCCTGAAGAGAAAGAAGAAGATGAAACAATTTCACCATCCGATGAACTCAAAGAAGAGGAGATTGTCGAATGTCATGGAATGTGGGACTTCATATTACCTAACTCCGACACAAAAAATGAGCAAGAAGTTTTCCCTGTGACTACTAGGAGTAAAAGTACCCCTGAACCTGTTCAGGCAAGTTCAAAGAAAAGAAGTGCAGGTACTACTACTACAAAGGGAAATGTACCCACAAAGAAGCTGGCCGCAACATTACCTTAAAATCAACCATCATCCTCAAATACACCTTCAACATCTAAAACGTTGGTAGTATCAGATTCAATGGATTACAATATTCTTGATGATATGAAGAAGACAAAGGAAAACATTACCATGTTTGAACTTAGCAAACTAAAACATCAACAAAAAATTCTTCTTAAGGAACTAAATGTAGTACCTTCTTCGCCTCTTCCTAGTGCTAAAGCTGCAAATGATTTAGGTCAACCACCTTCTGGTAGAATTGAAGCTACTGATACGATTTTAATCGGAGACAGATCAAATTACCATAGCCCCCCTTTCCTCTTAACCTATGAGATCTATAATCGAAACCTACACAACTGTTTGATTGACTCAGGGGCATCCTCTAATATAATTCCAGCTTTAGTTTGTTCCAAACTGAACATTGAACCCCAAAAGTCTGCAATTCATATTGTGCAGTTGGATAGAACCAAGGTCCAAGTTTTAGGGGAAATCAACTCTGTAACTATCAGGTTATTAGCTGATCCACAAGTAGTTCAAAGAATTGATATCTTAATTGCTGATATAGCTGAATTTTATGGTTTAATCTTGAGTAGGGATTGGTCTGAGAAACTCCATGGTTATATTTCAACCGATTGGTCCCATATGTGGCTACCCTACAAGGGAAAGCCAAATCAAATCAAAATCGATCGGGAGAAACATATGACCCATACTGTCACTGAATTTGAACAGGAGAATCAACCAATAGCATTTAATAATAATATTTTGGGGAATTACTCTTCTGAATCATTCTTTGGCAATTATACTGCCCAACCATCTCCTTTCTCAATAAATAATTTCACATCCCAAATCAAAAAAATTTCACAAACCGATAGATCAAGATGTGTTAATATTGTTGATAACACTGTAAATAAAATTGTTGATAATTCTTTATTTTGGTCACTATACTTTGATGGGTCTAAATCCAGTGAAGGTTCAGGAGAAGGGTGTATTTTAGCTAGCCCTGAGGGAGAAAAAACTATGTTGTCATGTAGGTTGGAATTCGAATGCACAAATAATAAAACTGAGTATGCGGCCTTAGTTCAAGGACTATATAAAGCTATTGGTCTTAAAGTTCAATATTTGAAGTGTTTGGTGATTCAGAGATTGTCATAAAACAAGTTAGAAATACAATTCACTGTCTTTCTAGTCACCTCAAGCACTATCAGTCTTTGGTCCAGGAACTTATATCTCAATTTTTAGCATTCAATATTTCTCCTATCCCGAGATCCTAGAATGCAGCAATTGACTTGCTAGCCAATGTTGCTTCTAAACTCCTACCTTCCGAAGATTACAGCCCAAACATATTTTCAGTAGAGTTAATTTTTAGACAATCAATTCCTGACAATATCACCAATTGGCGAGTGTTATATCACGATGAAGACATTTTAAATTTCTTGACTTCCAACAAGTCCTACGATGATCAAATCATTGATGAAAGCAATCATGACCTTCAAATGAAGTAAAAGCAGGAAGAAAACTCAATACCGAAACTAGTGGTTAAACTAGAGGATCTCTATGATATTAAAGACAGGTTTAAATAGGTAACCAATTCGAAGCTCCAAAGTTCCACTTTAAGATTTGAGTTGATAAACCTAGATACTGAGAAAAACCCTCCAAACATCAATTTGGGATTAGGACTTTCTGTGAAAGAAAGAACAACATTCATTAGGTTATTAAGAAAAATAAGCATGTCTTCGCTTGGAAATATGATGATTTAAAAACATATGATACATCAATCATTCAGCATACCATTCCAATGCTTTCTGAACAAAACCTAGTCCAACAAAAGTTGAGGAAAATTCATCTAACTTAGAGAGTCAAATAAAATCCGAACTCAATAAACTCTTGAAAGCTAAGATCATTTTTCCTGTCCGGCATTCAAACTGGGTCTCCAATATGGTGCCTGTTAGAAAGAAAAATGACGACATCAGGATTTGCATAGATTTTAGAAATCTTAATAAAGCAAGCCAAAAAGATAATTTCTGATTACCTACCATGGAGAAAATACTCCATTCAGAAGCAGGTTCTGATTTAATGTCGTTTTTAGATGGTTTTTCAGGATATAACCAAATTTTGGTCCATCCTAATGATAGACTCAAAACTACCTTAAGAACAAAATGGGGAACTTATGCTTACCAAAAATTTCCTTTTGGACTTATCAACGCAGGAGCTACATTCCAAAGAGCAATGGATATAGCCTTCAAAGGATTGATCAACAAAACAGTAGTTGTTTATTTAGATGATATTACTATATTTTCCAAGAAGAGATCTAATTATTTACATGATTTAAATAAAATCTTTGAACGCTGCAGAAGGTATGGTATTTCACTCAATCCCAAAAAATCCTTCTTTGCTCTTAATCAAGGAAAGCTCTTGGGCTTCATTGTTTCCAAAGATGGTATTTATATTGATCTAGATAGAATTAAAGAGATTTCTGAAATTCCATTCCCTCATAACAAAAAATCCATGCAGTCATTTTTAGGTCAAATTAACTTTGTTAAGAGATTTGTTCACGATTTTTCCCATATTATTTTACCATTGCAAACCATGATTAAGAAAAATTCGGTGTTTAGGTGGAGATCAGTAGAAAAGGAATCATTTGACTCTATCAAACAATAAATAATCAATGCCCCTGCTTTAAAAATTCCTAATTTTTCAAATCATTTCATACTATATACTCTCGTGTCCACTTCATCTTATGCAGCAGTTCTCACTTAGATTAATGATCATAACTTGGAAGCACCAATTTCATTTTATAGTTCAAATCTTCAAGGTGATGAACTTAATTATTTAGAAGTTGAAAAACAAGCCTTTGTTGTGTACAAAGTTGTCAAACATTACAGACCCTTCCTTTTAAAAGCCCATAAAAAGTTATAGTTCCCTTTTTAGCAGTAAGACAATTACTAATCCAAAGGGACTTAGGAGAAAAAAGGCCGAATTGGGTCACAACATTACAAGAATATGACTTGGAAATCAAGCGAGCAAAGATTATCAGAGGCCAAGGTTTTTGCAGGTTATTAGCAGGAGCATCCAACATTCAAGAATCAGAGGATACAAAACATACTGAAGAAATAAATCAGATAAGTATCACTCATCTTGAATCACAATATGCAGACTTGATCTTCTATTTAAAAAATGGATATGCACCTCCTAATCTTTCCTATAAAAACAAACGTGCCATTAGATTAAAAGCAAAAAACTTCATAATTGTAGATGATGTACTTTTTAGGCGAAATTACGATTCAATTTTATTAAGATGCCTAGAAAAACCTGAAGCGCAAAAGGTTTTGCAGGAGCTACATGACGGACCAGTAGGAGGACATTTTGGAGCTGATACAATAGCCCACAAAATCATTCATGCTGGATATTATTGGCCCACCCTATTCAGAGATACTCACGAATACGTAAGGAAATGCCGAAGTTGTCAAATCTTTAGTGGAAGACAAAGAAAACCAGCTTTCCCTTTGCAACCAGTCAACATTGATCAACCTTTCGAGAAATGGGGATTGGATATCATTGGGGAAATAACTCCACAATCATCCAAACAACATAAGTATATCCTTACTGCTACTGATTACTTTACTAAGTGGGTTGAAGCAATTCCTTTAAAGACAAGAAACTCTGAAGTAATTATAGAGTTTATAGATCAATTCATCATTACCAGGTTTGGTGTCCCAAACGCTCTTGTTTTCGATAATGCATCTTATTTCTATGGAAATTCTGTGTTTGAGTTCGCTATTAAAAGAGGATTTAAAATTAAATATTCTGCAAATTACTATCCTAAGGGTAATGGTTTAGTAGAATCTACCAATAAAAATCTAGTCAAAATTATTAAGCGAACTATTCAGCAGAATCATAAAAACTAGCATAAATCATTGATATTTTCACTATGGGCTGATAGAATAACACAGAAGGCTTCCATAGGTACTTCTCCATGTAATCTTGTATATGGGAAAGAAGCAGTTCTACCAACCAATCTATTGCATCCTTCTCTAGCCCTAGTACAGTTTATTGAAGAAAGCCCCCCATCTTCTATTCAACTGAGACATGATCAAATCTTAAAATTAGAAGAATAAAGAGAAAAGGCCAAAATTACTCATGCAAAACATCAGCAAATTATCAATTCATCTTTTGATTCAACTTCATCCAGTTCAAAACAATTACAAGTTGGTGATCTAGTTCTGAAATGGGACAAAGCCCATGAGGATAAAGGAAAACACACTAAGTTCCAGAAAATGTGGCTTGGACCATTTCAAATCAACAAGAAGATAGGCCATTCTATGTTCATATTACAAGATCTATTAGGTAAGAGGGATTATCTTCCTGTTAATGGCATTATCTTGAAAAAATTCTTCAATTGAGGAGGTAACCCCTTCTCCTTTGTAAATATTCAGTTTTCAGCAGAATTTGTATTCATAGTTTTTAGGATTATTAGGAAATAAAGTTGTAAGATATCTCACATTGGCCTTTTCTATACTGAAAAAGTTGCTCAAAAGAAGTAGTTTTGATATTTAATTTTAAAATAGAAACCTTAAACAAAAGGAAAATTTCTAGGAAATTAGGTATATTCAGATTTTGAAACCCCATTTTATTTTTGTGAAATATTCTCGAGATTTAGAAGTACTATAAATCATTTTAATGTTTTCAAAATGGCCACAAAAAGGTTATCAATATCAAAACAGAAACTAATTCAATATTATCATCTTCAACTCTTACCCTGTCATCCATGCTCTCTTAAGGAGAAAATTGTCCATCCTATTCATCAAAGTTTATGATTACTCAAAGTGTAATTATAAAATATTTGATATAAAAGATAAGGGGTCTTATTACAAGCCTGCTTACCATGATCATTGGGAAATAGTTTAACTGACATTACCAACACTGCATACCAAAATAGGGTAATGGCTTATAATCATAAGACAAGGGGTCTCATCACGAGCCAACTTGTTTAGTTAAATTACAACCAGTGAATGGCATTGTCAAACAACTAGCCACCAAACCAGGACAATGGCTTTTTATCTTACAAAATAATAAAAAAAAGAAAAGGAAATACAAAATATGAAAGCATATTTTTGGATTCATTCTTTTAATTATACTCTGAAATGGATGGGATAATGGACAATCAAATGGTTAAAAGGTATCCCTGTCGAGACTATGAACGTTTGCTGGCAGCAGAGGCTCCACCTATGAAAAAGGAGTCATTAAAAAATCTAAGTTGGAAAGGTTCTTTGTTTTATCGTTATAAACCAATAAAGGCCAATTTAAAACTTAAAATGTATTTAATTTTAACAAGAGAAGGAATTAGAAAAAATAGCTCTTATTAGATTCAGAATGTATGTATACCTAGTTATATTAGAATTTTCCTCTTTGATAAGATTTCTATATAAAGAAAGTCTAAGTATTTCAACATTTCTCAGAGATAACTGTTTCTCCCAGTGAATCGCCAATTGTTGTGCTATACAACAACCCCCCATTTCATAAAATTTTACCTTCAACTATAATATGAAATGGGTCCCTTTTAGATTTATGAATAAAATTGCTATCAACTCATCATTCCTCAAAAGGTCTGAAATAAACAATACACTATAAACCTTTTGAATAAACATAAAACTGTCTTATAAAATAAATGAATAATTCTTTATTATTGCGATAAAGCGATCACAAGATCACATATTGCAACAACAAAGGATGCATAACAAAAAGACCCATTGGTTTGCCCCGATCCGACAAGTGAATAACTATCGGATATCGGGAAAGGTAAGGAAGTGTAACAAAATCCCTCTCTCTTTTCTCCGATGCGATATCGCTATCGGCGATCGGGGAATATAGCATACACACAACAAAAGGCACCCTTCTAGAACCCCCGATGCGAATTAGCTTTATCGCTATTGGCGATCGGGGATTTTGCAATGACACAAATGTAACTACTCGAGCATTCCTCTGATTCCGATTGCGATAAAGCTAAGTGCAAATTTCAAAAAGGATTGAAAAAGGCTTGAGTATATTATGTTATTTATCATTAAAATCCTTTCTATTCCTGATAGCGATTCACTTTTGATTAACCGCCAAAAAATCAAAGCCACACTTAAATGAATTATTCGGTGAACGAACAATATGATGAGCATTTAAATTATTGACAGGATTAAATGGCCAATTAATGGAGCACTTATGCCAAAATATCTTCAGAGATTGTATCCGCGGCAGCATTATTTTAATCCTTCATTATTCATTGATTGATATAACTCTTTCATATTTGGCTTGCACCACCTATTCTCTGTATTACGTTCATTTTTATCTCCTGCGCAAAGCTCCTCCGAAGCAACAAATTTAGGCAAAATGGGGAAGAAGTCCAAAAGATTTGCAACAGCTTCAGCTCCCGCAGTAACAGGACAATCTACCGCAGATCTAGGACCAAGTAAAAAAGGATTGATTTCAGACACTCCCTGTCTTGACCTCGGGAATACTAGCTGGCAAAGCATCTATAATCTAGTTGAAGCCGAAGAACCTGAAACAGTATCAGTACAAGCTACAGCAGGTTCAACCCGAAAGTCAGAGACTACCCTAAAGGATTTAGCCAATTCCTACTTACACCAAATAGCGGCTTGAGAGAAGATTCTTCTGTATACAGATGTAGTGAGGTGGGCAGTTGAGGAAATCCCTGTTACAAATAGAACATTCTACACAATCGACGGGAGAGTCTTTGGTTCGTTTCAACCTAATGATTTGAGAAAAATGTACCATTTGCCTGAACCACATATGAAGTATAATAAAGAATTTATGGAGAAGTTCAGAGATGAAAATGAAACTGAATCAGCACCTATTCAGGAATGGAGACAGAACCCCGCAAGACACAAGCATGAATCCTCGGGTAAGTACTCTGTCGATTCATTATGTTCTCCTTATTGTTACGCTGGGGCAATGATGTGTAGGATTTGGGGTTTACATGATTCCTCAAAATTCTCAATAGAGATGGTTCCTTTAATGGAAGCAACGGTTAATAGCGAGATAATGGATTGGGGAAATATAATATCTTATAAGTTAGCCACTGCTATTCTTGAGTTTAGAAATAAAACTCGCATTACCAATAGGTCTATTCCTCCATTTTATTATAGTGACTACATCTTAGATACTCTTTATTTTAACTCCAAATTTCCTGTGCTGGGGTGGAGATGGACTCCACAAGATCCCATGCCGATTCTTATCTATCACCAGAAGTTGTGGAAAGCCCATTATAAAGACCATCTATATCAAGTTTGTAATGGTTTTATGTTGCCCATTTACTATGCAATTTTTGACAAACCTGCTCCAAAGATTTCTTCACAACCACAGATTGACCTAACCGCCCTAGAAAACTGGTTTGGAGAAGATAAATTCACATACATAAGAGTTTTCAACAACCTTTCTAGGCCTCATGTCCTTCCCTTGTACATACCCGAAAAGCTATTGGCTAGAGAAATAGCATATCAGATTACGTTCGCAAGAGCAACCAAGACTCTGAGGAATTCAAAGAAGCAAGTTTAGCCTCCTTTTCCTCTAAGGTGTGGTGTTTACACTCTGCATGACTATAAGCATGCAAAGAAAGAAGCAGAAAAGATAAATATACTGAATCTCGCCACCCTTCCTAATAGGCGATTTGACCCAAGAAAAATCGTCTATAATGTACTTTAATAGGCAAAACTCACAAAGTTTGAACATAAAGAAGACGAGTTTGATGACCTATTTTCTTCAGCGGAGTCGTTATTTCAGGTCCAAACACTAGCTAAAATGAGATATCATGATGAAGGGTTAGTGGAATTCCACAAACTCAGAGAGAAGAGGTTGCAAACTCTGCCTCTGGATTTACTAGCTACTGCCCCAATGACACAATCAAGCGAGCCTGAACAACGAATCACCGAAGAACCTCCCGCTACATCAAAAATTCCTGAGGAAGTCCAGAGAAAAGAGCAGGAGGAATTCCAGAGAAAAGAACAGGAGGAAGCGCGAAGGAAAGAGCAGGAGAAAATACATGACGAGGAACAGAAAAAAGAGCAGGATAAGGGTAGCAAGGATGTGAATGTGGATACCCAGATTGATCTGAAATTGCTCCAAGAATGGAAGCAATTCAACTCCATCATAAGCAATCTGGAAATCTCAAAAGATGTCGATACACCCAAAGAAACAGATACACAGGATACAGCATCAAAAAAGGTTCCAAGTGAAGGAACCAGCGACCAACCCCATAGTACAGACTTAGAAATAATTCCAAAAGATCCTTCGGATCAAATCATTTTGCAGGTGGGGGATATAACTCCATTAGATGTCTTTTATAGCCCAAAACACAGGGCTGTAGTAAAGCGACAACGGAAAAGGAGAAGGCTTGATCAACCTTCCCTGTTCCCAGAACAAACAGAGACAACCAACATAATTTGGAAAGAGGAGTTTGATCCTTCCGATGACCTAACAAAGCTTTCGCAGTATGTTGGAGCCTATTTGGCGGCCACCATGGACAAGGCATCGAAAGTGAGTAATTTACTAAAAGAAAAAGACCAGGCAATTATTTGGTTACAAACACAGCTGTCAGAGGCACAACAGAAAGTTGAACAATTAGAACAGCAATTGTTAACACAACAGCAGTTAAATAATCAATTGAATAAGCAACTACTTGAAGAAAAATAGAGAGTAGATTCAAGCGCAATTCAAAGGCAGAAAGAATTATCAGAAGCGTTGGCAAAATTGAAGACGATGAATGAACTAATGGTGAAAACAAGATATGAGCAAATTGCTCAGCTATCACTTCAAATAGAGAAGTTCAAGAGTCTTCCACAGCCTGCCAATTTTAGAAGAGAAGTGCTACAGATTAATAAGGCATTGGTAACAATTGTGTCATCATATTTCTCAAGTTGAGCCCCTTTGTGATATAACAGCATCAATAATCGATAAATCAGTTGATGCTAGACGGGACTTAGAGCAGGCCGATGAGACCTTAACAGATTTTCTTACTTAGCAAGACACCAGTGAGGGAAAGGTAGCAAATTTGCCCAAAATCCTAGAATCACATAAAGAAATCCTATTATTGGAATGGCAGTCCCAGTTGATGAAGGCAGAGAGAGAAGTTTCTAGATGCAAATTATCCACAAGTAATTTTATTGAATTAATTAACAACACTCTCTATTTATCTAATATGATTTCACAATGTACACCAGGTATATTGTTATCAGCTAAAACATTGGAGCAATCATGTTATCAGGAGCTGGAAAAGAATGGAAGGTTAATTGCAGGTATTCAAAGTTTAACTTGGGAGACCTATTGGTTGTTCCTAGTAAAACCATACAGCCAGAGAGCCGCCCTGAAGTGTCTAATAGATGCAATCGGTTGTATCATTCCCGATATACACGATGCCACATACTCAGCTCAGCTCCATTCTCGTCTCAGCTGCCCTCAAGAAGTGGAACCGATGCTAGCGATATGCCAACTTAGATCAAAGGGAAAATAGCCAGAGTGATCAATCATGCTGCCGACTACCAACTTGCTGTGGAGAAGATATTCAAGATCCATTTGTACCAATTAAATAGCATTTTATTTTTGTAATTAGTTAGTTTAATTAAGTATTTATAGACCCTTTCATGCATTTAGAAAGGGTCCTCAGTTTTTGTATAAGACTCAAACTTGAAAGTTGCACTACCGTACTTCAGGTATATTTTTCATAAAAACTAGGCCAATTATTCCAATTTTTTAGAACGAAGCTTTTATTTGGATGTGTATTATTGCCTTTATATAAAAGTATCTCTCAGTTGAAAGAAGGAATTCGAACTGCGATTGATATTGGGAATGATTTGCAACACATATGGTACTACTATCTATGATCTGAATTCATTCTTTTTATGTGAATTGTTATTTGATTACTCTTGCTATTATTGAATATATGCATGTGTTTCAACAACATTCTTTATGTTTTTCACTATTGGATGTTTAAAGGATGTTTTTCTTTTATTCATACATGTATCAGTAATATATAAAAGACAAGTGTAACAATGTTTTATTAATTACTTTTTTCAACTATTTGAACAAAGAAATTATTATATAAATAAATGTCTTTGTTTATCAAATAGAGTCATCTATATGCTTATTTATGAACAGAGATTATCAAACATTGCACTTAAGAATAGAAATTTCCTGTGATAGAATAGTTATTTGTATTTTCACTTTTTAGATTAAGTCATTCATCCATTTCCACTTATTAGAAAACCAATCACTCATCCATCCCCTTTTTATTCATCATTGGGAAATTGGTCCCATTATCTCCAGTTAGAGCCACCATACCAAACGGAAAAGGAGCTGCATTAAGGTCCAGACCGGGAGGTTTTCCCTGATGTTGTTCCAATGATTTTCGAGGCATCAACAAAGCCCTACCGCTGCTTCAGTTCCATTACAACCTCAGTAGGAACTAGGTCCTATGGTGAAAGCATTTTGCCAGGGAGGTAAAGAAAAAAGGAAAGATTCAAAAGACAAGGATCCCCAAGCTCCTCCAGCCCTAAGGCCCCAAAGCCGACACTCCCATGCACTTTGTGTGAAGTTGTTGGGCGCGCCACCAACAATTGTGCTGAACTTCCTCAACTTAAACCTTTGGTTCACGAAACATTCCTTGAGTGAAACATACTAAAATTCCATGTTAACTTACCAGTCCCACCTAATAAACTCAGAATGCTTCGCACAAACCACCCTTGTGCCCTATGTGATCTTCATGGTCACTCTTCCCATTGTTTCCCTGGTCTTGATGAATTTTTCGATTTCCTTAGGGTGATTCGTGACTACGAGGCGACTCATAGTGGAGCCTGTGCTCCTATACCTATGGATTCTAGTACCACGAGTCAACCAGAATAGGTAAAATCTGGCCCTACTATTGTGATCCCTCCCCTCAATGTCGAGATGACGAACACCATAGGCCCCATTCTTTACCTATTTTCATCCTTGAGTTCCTCATCGTCAAACCTTTCTGAGGTTACTATGCACATTATATCAAACCTCCTTCAACAGAATCCTATGTCTCAACATTAGTAGACCCTCCGTCTACAATTCTAGATGATGCACAAGTGAACCTTATTTCTCAAGTTGATGCACCAGGTAATGTCGCCACATCATGTAGTCAGTCTTCCTCTCGTCTACCCATCTCCCAGCCTAATTTGGATAGCATGGAAGCTATGTCTACTGCTGATTACCCCTACACATGAGCAAGGGGGAATTTATTCAATAGGATTTTGAAGGCCATCTCCTTGCTAATTCTCCATAAATGTTGCTCACAACACATCCCTTTGATTTTTTTGTCCTTATTTCTGCCATGTAGTTAGGTAGGTTGCATCATCTCATCCAGTATCTTTCACACCTTTCATATGGATCCATCATCCACACCGTATATCAGTCATGCTGATGATGCGAGTCACCTCTCTAGGAATCTAGCCTCGGTAGCCTAGGCCATTTTTACCCCTTGCATACGTTAGTCCTTTCAAATGACATGTGAATTAGATCTGCCACCAATAATTAGGTTGAATATGATGCAGTGATAGGTTTTTTAGTCGATGCCCTCACGCATCACATCCTTCATCTTCATGTTCGTTTAGATTCCTCGCTACTTGTCATGTAATTAAATGGTGTGTATCATGTGCATAACCAAGTCCTATTTATAAAATATCTACGAGTGAAGCTATTGGTACGTGAATTTGAAACCATTACTTTCAGTCATGTGCCTAGTGCCCAAAATCACTATGTAGATACCATTATAAACAACATTCTAGATTAGCATTTATCGCATGTATACAACAAAAGATAACCACAAAAATGGTGAACCATCATTGTCATCTAAAATTCATAATAATATTATGTATCATATAAGTTTTTGGAGCCCATAGCTCTAAATACATCTAGTACACTCATAGCATACTAGGGGGCACAGAGGACCCTACCTCTCCTTTGGAGGATCCCATGCCAAGTTGTGTCATGATGCTTGAATCCCTTTTTGGAGTACTCAAAACACAATGGTGCTCCACAAACTCCTCCTGCTAGGGTGCATCATTCCCACCTTTGCATTCAATATCAGCATCCCATGTTTGGTGGCATGATGGTTTTCCCCTGGCCATCTTCTCAATTAAGTCTTTTCCTAGATCCCACCAAATCTAGGTACGGTTGATTATCCTCCCATTCCTTGTATAGTTTGTCTTATGGATGTCTCCGGTGATCCATATGCACATTGCATATCATAGATGTTTGATACCATATCTTCAAATGTTCTACTCCTCTACCACCTTGTCCCCATGTTTGACTTAGTGGGCGAGGATGATTATAGACCTCCTTGAGTAGTTCATTCTCGTTTTCCTCTTCCCTTAATTCTTCATTGGGAACCATTGTTCCAAGCAACATTAAGGCCATCTTTAGACAAGTAAGGCCACTTGCCTGAAAGTTGTAGATCCTTACCTCAACAGTCTGTTTGTCTACTACAATCTCCACAAGATTTAGGGCCTTTTCCTCCTCTCCAAAGTCACCATAGCTCAATTAGCAAATGAATCCAAATTGGAGGGAAAACACCCTTTTATAGGAAAATCCACAGTTTGTTTGTCACCCATTGCAACTAGACCGTAGCTTAGTTTGATGAACTGTTAGGACTGTCTGAAATTTCTCACTGAGCTCTATAATGGGTCTTCCTCAATTTTTTAAGATTTGACACTTCACCATGAATCCATTTTTCCAAGAAGGGTTAGTTTGTCACCTCTCAAAATTGACTTTTGTCATAAAGCGACACTTGTAATTTTAGGTACACCTCCTCTTAATACTTTTTGTACCATATGTTAATTTTCTTCATGAGTAACCATCATTTACTCATGTTTTCATGGTCCCCACCAGGCCTAGTTTATGTGGCATCATCAACGAGTCACCCTTTTTCAAAGTAGCCACAATGAGTCACCCTTGCATTCTTGGAGTCTATTTCATATCCCATGATATCATGTCATAGTATTTCATACAGATTTGTATATCGTTCATCCTGTGGTGCCCATTTTGGCCCCCACTCATACTGTCCCCATTCCCTCTGGAGTTGAGTCAGCTACTACCAGGTCAACCCTACACTTTATGCTCTAACAAGGGTAGTCAGTTGTTTGTCCCTCAATCCCAATTCTTTCCCATTATCCCTGGTGTTAGTCCATCAATCACATTACTATTTTCCCTCATTCTTTAGTTGAGGATCCTCATTGCATCATCTATTGTGGTCCCTATTCTATCAACATTAGCTCATTTATTCTAGAAGAACAACCTAGAGGACGGTGTATCTTGGTTCCAGCTTCCATTCTTGTTTGGCACCTTGGATCGGGCAAAGGCTCTCATTATTTCCCTTTGGCTTGGTTGGTCCATAATCGTGATCGATAGACTTGATGGTCTAGTGATGCAGTAGATTGTACTAGTGATTCTTGTGTGTGTGAGATGTTTCAGACCTCATGAGGGGGTGGCCCTTTAGGTAACGCCCACATGCCTGGATGCATACCCACTATTCTATGACCTCAGATGAAGTTTCACAGAGTTGATGGGTTCGATTCCTACCAATCACTCTGTTCATAGCATACACATCTCCTCCAAATGATCCATTCAGTTTTGCAGAGCCCTTCCTTGTTCAACAGGGCTTCTTGAGCTATTATACCCTCCCTCCCACCCATTTCTTGAGGGAAGGGGCTTTATATCTCATGTACTCAGACATTATTGTATTCAATCATGACTCATTGTTTTATGAGGTGCATTATGCATATGGGACACATTGTATTATTTTTTGGCTCTATTATGCCAGCATGTCATGTACCATTCAACATGTACTTCATTGCTTAGTTATATATTTATGGGCGAACCATTATTTTTATACTAAGTTATCTTGGTGGGTATCAGTATGCCTGCCCCGTCTCAGTGAGGTCCAGTACCACAACATAAAAGGATACTTTCATTAGTCTCGTCCCCTCTGTCCCTATCCTCTTTCAAATTTAACTTCATTGGTCTCTTTCTCTTTCTCTCTAACTCGCTTGTGTTGTCTAGTGATTGTGCCTTTATAACATACTTCGGTCATATGTTTTTCTCCTAATGCTTCTACATTGAGGGCAATCTGTTATCACCAAATAATTGATCATCTAGCCTAATTTACTAGATCGATCGAAGTACACCATGTAAAGTGTTAGGTCCCTATAATACTAGTCATACCCACATTACTATTTTCATTGTATCAATTATTGTTATTGTTGGGCCATTATTCTCCCTATATTGTTATTATTGTGCAACATATAATCCCACTATTGTTATTTTTGTTCCTTTATATTATTATTGTTAGGTCGGCTTGGTTATATTATGACCCCTTAGACTCCTATATATAGAAAGGAGGTTTTGTCATTTTAATCATCAAAGAATGGTCATTTGTGTAATGTAAAGGAGGTTTCCCCCTCGAAGAGGCTGAATTCTAACACGTTGATCTATCTTTTCTATATTTTTGTGAGCTAGTTTCATAACATTTGGTATCAGAGCTTTGGATTCTAGGGTTTCGTTGCTATAAACAGGTCATCGTGGAATTTGTGTTATAACTTTTTTTTGCGATGTTTCAGATGCTTAAAAAAACCCATTTCAGCTGAAATCGTTATGAACCTTGATTCCTAATTTCAGAGCTTTTCACACTACATTTGCGAAGATATGATCTAAGGAAATTTACCTTTTTGCAGACTCCCGAATTACATTCCAAACAGGTGACCTAAGGAAAATTGTCATAACTTTTGTTTTGAGAATCAGATTGAAATTTAGTGAGAAGTTATAGAAAGAGGATGGACTATAGTTTTCTGTATATATTTTTTAGATCCGAAGGTCAAAATAGTGAGACGTGGCACTTCATACAAGTTCGCTCTTCTGAAAAGGGCTATAATAATGTCATCCTGGGAGATTGTGCATAACTCTTTCTTGGATAATCTAAATTCAATTAGACTATTGGCATTGGAAAGAGGATGTAGAGGGATACTTCAGGTCACAATTTAAGAACTAGATGATCTGAAATTACAGCGATAGATCAGATTCAATATGGAGCTCCTACAAAGTGAAAAGAAGTGTGTAGTTTTTTTAAATTTTTGTATAAGCTTGGTTTGAAAAATTAGTTTGAAGAAATTCAAAGGGCATAGTGAAGCATTATTATCATTAATTAATGCCCCGAATAAAGAAAATGGAAACACCTAGTAAGCAACCTAGAAGCTCTAGCATGGCTCATGAAGAAGAGGAAGAAATTCAACATGATATATCAAAATTACGAGACCAAGTGCAACAAATGTCACCCACACAAAAAGTAAAAGAATCTAAGATGGATGGTTTAAAGAAAGGCGTAGAAGCTAAGATGAGAGATGTGGATGATAAGATGGATGATTTGAAGATAGATTTGAAGACATGCATGGAAGATTTGAAGACAAATTTGAAAAAGTTTCTACAAGAAATGCTTACTAATGGTGAAAAGGTAGTAAAGGAAACTCATGATTAGAACAAAATAAATGTTAATTATGATTTCATAGAATCTAACGTTGGATCGAAGAACCACCATGTTCAAAAGATCGATATGAGGAAGTTTGATGGCAAGGATCTTGGAACATGGATACTACAGATGGAGAAATTTTTCGATCTCCATAATGTGCAAAACACACAAAAGGTACACATTGCAACTTTACATTTGGAACCAAATCAGTTTGTATGGTATCAACGGCTTTGCTCTCGTAAACAAATTGTCAATTGGGCTACTTTTATGGAGGAAATGATAACACATTATGAGGATGCAAAAATCAACACTTTTTTTAGCCAATTGATAAATCTCAAACAAAAGGTTTCAATGATGGAGCACATTGAGGACTTCCAAAAATTGAATATAAGGGTAAAAGATATTCCAGAGGAGCATAGGGTTGATGTGTTCATAGGGAATTTAAAAGATAACATCCAACATGAGGTTTTCCTTTGGGAACTAGATTCATTAGAGAAGGCATTCAGGTTGGCAAGAAAAATGGAAAGCAAAATTATGGCAACAAGGAAGCCTACCACTCACAATTATAAAGATGGAAGTGTTGCTACCCCTAGCCATCCACAACCTACAAGGTTGACACCACAACAATTGGAAGAAAAAAGAGAAAAAGGGCTTTGTTACATTTGTGATAGAAAATACACTAAATGTCATAAGTACGCAAAGAAGAAATTATTTTACATATATTGTGAAGAGGAGGAAGAAAAGGAACAAGAAATGTCAAAAGAAGAGGATATACGTGAGGAACAAACCCTAGGAAAAGAAGAAATGAATCCGACCATATATTGTAATGTATTGGCTGGGATTACCACTCCTCAAATTATTAAGATAGAAGGACGTATCAAGAAGAAAAAGGTAATAGTGTTGATTGATTCGGGAAGTACCCATCATTTTATCCATTGTAAGATAGCTAAAGAATTGAATTACTTCCTATATTTAGCATGAGAGTGTCAAGTGATGGTTGCAAGTGGAGGTACCATAAATTACTCATGATAGTGCCATAATATCAAGCTATCCATGGGAGAATATGTATTGAATATCCCAATTCTTTCCATTCCAGTGGGTGGTGCTGATGTTGTATTAGGAGTCCAATGGCTACAACCCTTGGGTATAATAGCTTTTAATTTTCAAGAACTTTTCATGAAATTCTCTTCAAAAGGAAAGGAAGTTGAATTAAGGGGTATTTTATGGAAACCGGGAAGGATAATCAGCTCTAATGGAATGTCAAAACTTCTAAAGAAAGAACAGCGAGGCATAATCACATAATTACGTTCACTAGAGGTTCCCACATTGAAATCATCCATTTCTCCATATCTACAAAAAGTATTGGACAATCATTCCAAGGTATTTGAGACTCCCAAATGCCTCCCACCTATTTGTGATCATGATCATGCTATCAATTTGATTCCAGGAAGTGTTCCTCCAAACATGAAGCCTTACAGGTATCCCTATGCCCAAAAGAGTGAAATTGAGCGTATGGTTGCAGAAATGCTAGAGGCTGGTATGATTCAACCTAGTCAAAGTTCTTTCTCAGCTCCAGTAGTATTGGTTCACAAGAAGGATGGATCATGGCGCATGTGTCCAGATTATAGGGAGCTCAACAAGCTCACTATTAAAGATAAATTTCCCATTCCTGTGATTGATGAATTATTGGATGAATTGCATGGATCAATTTACTTCACCAAGTTGGATATTAATTCATGATATCATCAAATTAGAATGAAGACTGAAGACATTCCAAAAACATCATTTAGAACTCATGAGGGTCATTATGAATTTTTGGTCATGCCTTTTGACCTTACTAATGCACCTTTTACATTTCAAGGTTTGATGAATTCCATTTTCAAACCCTTCATTAGAAAATTTGTGTTAGTAATTTTTGATGATATACTAATCGACAACAAGTCTTGGAAGGATCATGTCCAACATGTTGACATGTTGTTCAAACTATTGGAGAAGAAACAATTATATGCAAAAATGTCCAAATGTTTCTTTGGAGTATAAGAGGTGGAATATCTAGGTCATATTGTATCTCATGAAGGTGTTAAGGTAGACCCTAGCAAAATTAAAGAGATTAAGAAATGGAAATCTCCACATGCATAAAGCATCTACGAGGATTTCTCGGGTTGACAAGGTATTATCATAAGTTTTTTAAGAATTATGGGAGATTACAGCACCTTTAACAACATTATTGAAGAAAGATGCATTCTCATGGACTCCAGAAGCAACGAAGGCCTTTGAGCGTCGGAAAGAGGCAATGTGCCAAGCACCAGTCTTAGCTACACTGGGCTTCACAAAAAACTTTATTGTGGAATGTGATGCCTCAGGAAATGGAATTGGTGTTGTTTTAATGCAAGAAGAAAGACCCATTGCCTTCAAAAGTCATCCAATCAACGGAAAGTATTTGCACAAATCTATTTATGAGAAGGAAATGATGGAAATACTACATGAACTTAAGAAATGTTGACCCTATCTAATGGGAAGACGCTCCAAGGTAAAAACATATCATGATAGTCTTATACACTTTTTAGAACAAAGATTATCTTCAGAAGAGTAGCAAAAATGGGTCACAAAGATGTTGGGCTACGACTTTGAAATCATCTACAAAAAAGGGAAGAAAAATGTTGTGGCAGATGCAGTCTCAAGAAAGGATGAGGATGTGGAAGCATTTCTTTGCGCCATTTCTATTATCCAACTAGATTGGATAAACAAAGCAAGGGATGAATGGAAGAATGACGAGGAGGTGTGGGCACTCATTCAAAAGATACAACAAGATCCCAGTACATTTGATACATTTACCTGGAAAAATGATTCGTTATGGTACAAGGATCGGTTATACCTATGTAAGAATTCCCAACTCAAACAAAAGATTCTTAGGGAATTGCACGCATGGAAAATTTTAAGAACCCCCACTAAATTTGCATGTATAATAAATGGGCGAATTTCCATGGTATATAGGAAAAATGGAAGGCGATTTTATCAATAATATGATATGTATATATAATTTTTTGGCGAATAAAATCTTGTGTTTATTGAATACACAAATGAAATCATTGCATTTCTTTAAAATATCTTTTGAAATCAAAATTACCGAAATTACATATTGATAACCTAGTGGGTGTAAGATAAAATTCACCCGTGCCATTCACAGAAAACATGAGAAAAAACCTAATAATATATATAAAACCAAGAAAAATTCAAATTCATCACTTCTAGGGACCTCATAACCACCCTGCCAATACACATGTTCCTGTTTGCAATTAGAAAAATTACCCAAATTACAAT
>APFE031614415.1:70381-81818 GCA_000404065.3 Pinus taeda | reverse complement strand
TCCCTCTGAGCACTTGGTAGACCCAGAATTAAGATGGATCTAAGATAGAATTTCCCCTTTAAATAGTCTATGCTCACATGAATACCATGGGTCAATACCATGGGTTATCATAAACCCGGAGCTTAAAAATTACTATTAGTAATTTACAAAAATGAATAAAATTAATAGTTTATTTTTGTTTTATTTTTATTTTAACCAAGCTAAAATGTTTAGCATACATTAAATTACAACATCCATTTTTACTCTTGATCGGATCAATTTTTTTTTCACTCTATGCTAGTTTGCATATCACTATATTTGATACCTCTCGGGGGTTAGTAGATCCAGGGTAAAGATGGATCTATTCTGGTTTAATTCCCCCATTTAAATAGGCTACATTCCAAGTGAATACCATGGGTCAATACCATGTGCCATTCGCTTATTTATATTTTTATTAATTTACCATACCTCTTTTACAAATATGGTATTTGGCCCATAGGATTCACTTAAATAAAACCTGTTTCTTGAGACTTCATAAATAGAGCGAGGGTTATGGACTAAATATAAAAAAGAGGTTTTATTTATTTACCATGCGTCTAGTTTATTTATATTTTTATTTATTTACCATACCTTTTGAGTAAGTATAAAAAGACGTTTTATTTATTTACCATACCTCCACTTATATTTTTATTTGTTTACACCCTTGCATGTATATAAGGTGACTTATGGAGTAAATATAAAAAATTCTTTATTTATTTACCATACCTCTCATTTATTTATATTTTTATTAATTTACCATACCTCTTTTATAAATATGGTATTTGGGCCTTTGGCCCATAGGATTCACTTAAATAAAACCTATTCTTGAAAATGGGCGAATGGATTCACTTAAATAAAACCTATTCTTGAAAATGGGCGAATGGAAGGTTGTAACTCCTAATTTCAAGGCTAAATTTACCTTTTTTACCCTCTCCCTTAAAATAGGGTGGGCTATTTGAGGTGATTTGTAAACATGTACTATGATACAAAATATTCGCCCACTAAAAATTTAAAACCCCTTAATTTCACCAAAGGGCGAACATTCGCCCCTAAAATCACCCCTAATTGCACGTCTCTCCCTTAGGAGGGCACTCATGATTTCTAAAAACCTACTAGAGGGTTAAGAAGGATTTTTTTGGGATGGTCTTAAATCAGATAGTCAAAAGATTGTGGCGGAATGTTTGGTTTGCCAACAAAATAAAGTTGAAACAATTAAGACCCTAGGACTATTACAACCTTTATCCATTCCAAGCCAGCATTGGGAGGAGGTTTCAATGGATTTTATCATAGGTTTACCCAAGTCTGAAGGAAAGAGTGTTATCATGTTGGTAGTTGGCAGAATTACCAAGTATGCACACTTTTTTGCATTATCTCATCCATTTAAAGCGAGCATAGTTGCTACTACATTTATGTTAACAATTCAAAAGCTACATGGAAACCCAAAGATTATTGTAAGCAACAGGGATCCCATTGTCACTGGAAATTTTTGGACCAAATTATTTTCTTTGTCTTGGTACTCAGTTAGCTCATATCTCATCTTATTTTTGTCACTCTGATGGGAATACTAAGATAGTTAACAAATGTTTGGAAGGATATCTTTCTATCTGATAAATAGACACAATGGGTCAAATGGTTGCCTCTGGTTGAATGGTAGTATAACACTTCCTTCCATACTGTAACAAAAATGACCCCATTTATGGCACTTTATGGATATCATCCACCATCCATCACATCATATTTAAAAGAAAAT
Source organism: Pinus taeda (assembly GCA_000404065.3). Lineage (NCBI taxonomy): Eukaryota > Viridiplantae > Streptophyta > Pinopsida > Pinales > Pinaceae > Pinus > Pinus taeda. The sequence goes on along the minus strand of APFE031614415.1, from coordinate 80,050 downwards.
TCTAAGGTTCAAGCAGTGGAAGATCACATCGAGCATCAACACAAGTTCTCCAACTCTTAAAGATACCACACTTGGCACAAAATAGAATGAACAAGGCCATATCAAAACAATGGCAGCGAAAGAAGTTTTGATGTAGGTGATTGGTATTTCTATGGCTACAACCATATAAACAAATGTCCCTCAAGCAAGCTAAGAAGGATAAAAAATTATCACCAAAGTATTATGGTCTGTACAAGGTGTTGCAAAAGATAGGTACTATGGCATACAAATTGGAACATCCTGCAGCTTCCTGAGTGCACCTAGTTTTCCATGTTTCATGCTTACAGAAGGTTATAGGTGACAAGATTCTAGTTCAAACAATATTTCCAGAACTTGACGAGGAAGGAAAAATCATATTAAAACCTGAAGCAGTCAAAGAAACGAGAACTCGACAAATACGAAATCAATCAATTTCATAATATCTCATCAGGTTGAAGAACTTACCGGTTGAAGATTCCACATGGGAGGATGAGAATTTTATACTGAAGCATCCAGGACTACTCAAGCATTGAGGACAACACCTTTTTGAAGGAAAGGGGCATGTTAGGTCCCGATAATACTAGTGATTCCCCCATTACTATTGTCATTGTATCCATTATTATTATTGTTGTGCCCTTATTGTCCCCATATTGTTATTATTGTTCCCCATAGAATCCCACTATTGTTATTTTTGTGCCTTTATATTATTATTGTTAGGTCGGATTGGTTATATTGTAACCCCTTAGACTCTATTAGGGTCCAACCATAACCCCCTTATTTATGTAATAGGATCGAGTCATATTTATAGTTAAGTAAAGAGTCAATAAAGCCCATATTAATAATTGTAAGTGGTAAACCTGCATTTAATGAAGGGACCATAGTTGCAAATGGGCCATGGTATTAGATAGATGGTATTAATAAGAACCATGGTATTTCCCCTTGGTATTTCATCTATGAATCCTATATAAAGGATAGAGACTCCCCTCAAGGAGGATCGTGTCTTATTTTGTAATTGAGCTCAACTCTATTGGAGGTTGCCCCCTCAAAGAGGCAAGTGAACATTTCTTTCTGAATAATAAAATACTTCTTGTTATTTCTCATTGTTCTATGTTCTGGGTATATTTCTTTGCATATTTGGTATTCTGGTATCGTCTTGCAAGTTAACAGCATAACAAGTGGTATCAGAGCACTTTCTAGGGCCGGTGGGATCTCCAATTTTTAGCAATTATTTTTTTGGCTAGAGACATATTCTAGCATCTTTAAACTACGGGATCTATCATTGAGCGCATAAACCTCTGGATTTGGGGAGGCATGCATGCAGGAAATACAAGAGGTGGTCACGCTTGTTGGACTCCCTTGTAACCCCTGTGGGTACCCCTTTGAGTAGTAATGCATTAGACAGAACTGTGCATGGACTGTCTTCCAAGTACCCTATGGGTATATAAAAAGCTCCCTAGCTCCCTTGAAACCTCGCCATAGATAAATTGTTGGTCATCTTGCTGCTACAATACACCGAGAATAGGACTCGGAGAGATTACTTGCACATACAATACGGTAGACAGGTTGTATGGCTAAGGGTATGGTTGATCCTCCTTGGTTAGTGCCCTAACAAATTGGGCTGAGTACTACTATCAAACCATTATGTATATTGAAATCTGTAGCACCTGGCACTCTTGAAGACTATAGTTCCCTTCTCTATCTATGGATCATACATAATCTTTGCCAGATTAGATCTCGCAGGATGGCTTTTGTCGCAGCAACAACAATCAGTTCCACCATTCAGATCTATCAAATCCATCAAGATTCGCAGCAGCAATTAGTTCCACCATTCGGATCTATCATCTCAACCATTTAGATCTACCAGATCCATCAGATCTGCCATCCAGATCTAGCATTTTGGGCTCTGTAGCCATTGCAACAATCAGATCCGCCATTCAGATCTGACTAACTGTGTGGGTTCCTATACATGGGTGTGGTTTTCGTAGGACTTTGGGTAGCATTGACATTTTTTGGATTCGTTTACTGCAGTATTCCTAAGCAAGGAGTAAAAATCCGTTCAGACTACAAAAAAAATGAGTCTGAGATCCTCCAGGATGTTTATTGGAGACTTAGCCCATAAGAATTAGGTCGACGAGCTGAGCAAGGTGGTACCATTCAATTGTTAGTGCCAAAAATTTTGGGCGGTCCAAAATTTCAAGTACATCAGATCGGTGCATGGTACAAACTAGAGCTCAAGCTATGGCCAATGAGAGGATTGATGACCTTGAATAACAATTGACATATTTCATGCTGTAGATGAAGAACTTAAATGAAACACTCTCAAGGGGCAAGGTGGAGGAACGCGCCGAGGCATATATTGGTAATTAAAACATTGAGGTTCAGTCTAACCAGTCTCTCCACCTCTTTGGCACCCACCAACAATCCCATTCATGACCACCCAAGCTAGACATGTATAAATTTGAAGGCTCTCACCCAGCGACATGGATAGCAAAAATGAAGCAATATTTCACACTAAATTACATCCTAGATGATGTGAGTCAGCTTAGTGTGGGTATCAGGTACTTTGACAATGAAAGATGGCAATGGTGGTAATGGCATCAACGTGTTATGGAAGGCCCTTGACTTGGTAGACATTCAAAAAACCTCTTACGAATTGCTTTGACCAAGACTAATTTTTTGGGTCGTCTCACTAAGCTCTAACAGACAGGGATAGTGAATGTATTACACCCTTTGAAGCCTTAGCTTTCTACACTGGAGGTCTACACGATGAATTCTACGTGGAATGTTTTGTCAGTGGTCACAAAGAAGCCATACAAGCTCACATCCGACTGCACCACCCTAGCTCATGGCTGCATGCTTGGAGGATAGCTCGGGAAGTAGAACGTGTGTTAGAAGTCTAGTCTAATCACCCAAATTTCGTCACCAAGATTCGCCCCACACAAGCTCAAAGCACTACCGAAACATTCAAGTTCAAAAGGTTTCACTAGCAGAAATGGAAGAAAGAAGAAAGTAAGGATTGTGTTACTACTGTGATGAGAAAGACTCCCCCAGGCATAAATGCAAGGAGCCCAAATTCTTTCAAATTGATGCTACTAATCACAGTTCATCATAGGAAGCCCCACCACTTAAGGAACCAGAGGAGGAAGAAGAGGACAACCAACAGGACAATGTACTTAAAGAATTAGTTATCTCGCTGCATGCTTTGGTAGGGATTTCTTCTCGCCAAACTCTCAAAATCAAAGGTTTTATTAAGCATCGCCCAGTAGTAGTCTTGATGATAGTGGCAGTACACATAATTTTATCCATCAAAGAGTCGCGAAAGCAATGCATTGTTTTGTCCAAGCAGTTTCTAACTTCCAAGTCCAAATTGTTGATGGGGAGACAATGAAATGTGAAGGCCGCAGTGAAAATGTCAAACTTCAAATGGGGGATTATCAATTAAAGACCCACATGTTTGTCATATACATGGGAGGGTGTGACATTGTCCTAGGTGCTGAATGGATTCACACACTTCGCCCAATCACAATGGATTTCCAAGAGTTATATAAGAGCTTTAAGTAGAACAACCACACATATACCCTCTGCAGACTCCAGGTGGGAGCTCCCTTTATCATCAGCTCACATCAGATGGAAAAATTGTTAAAATATGGCAACCATGGAGTTATAGCCCAATTTAATGCCATCCAGGCCTTCGAATCCAATTCTCTTCATATTCATCCTGAGATGCAACAGATCTTGAACAACCATCTGCTAGTCTTTGACAAGTCTCATGAGCTTCCACCCTCGAGAGGGGAACATGATCATAGCATTACTTTGGTCCCAGGGGCCCAACCACCAAATTTGTGTCCATATAGATATCCATTCACCCGAAAGAATGAAATTGAAACAATAATCAAGGAACTCTTGGAAGAGGCGTCATTCGTCCCAGCATTAGTCCTTATTCATCACCGGTGGTCATGGTGCTCAAGAAAGATGGGGAATGGAATATATGTCTAGACGTTAGGGCCCTCAATAAGTTGATGGTCAAAAATAAATTTCCCATCTCAGTGGTCAATGATTTGGTGGATGAACTAAATGGGGCTCAATTCTTTACTAAGCTCGACCTTCACTCGGGCTATCACCAAATTCGTATGAAAGAAGTAGACATTCCAAAGACTGCTTTCCGAACTCATGAAGGCCATTATGAGTTCATGGTCATGCCATTAGGTCTTTGTCATGCCCCATCCAGTTTTTAGAGCCTTATGAACCACATGCTCAAACCATATCTCAGAAAATGTGTCCTTGTTTTCTTTGATGACATCCTCATCTACAATCGCACCTAAGCCACACATCTTTAACATGTAGATCAGCTCTTGCAACTGCTCTGCAAACATAAATTATTTGTCAAGATGTACAAGTGCTCTTTTCGCATGGAATAAGTTGAATATTTGGGCCACATTGTGGGGTGTGAAGGTGTCAGGGTGGACCCCAAAAAGATCTAGGCAATGCAGGATTGGCCTCAACCAAAGACCTTGAAGAGCTTGAGAGGATTTTTGGGTCTCACAGGCTACTATCGCAAATTTGTTCGCGATTATGGTCACATTGCTAGGCCCCCCACTCAACTCCTCAAGAAAAATTTATTCCTCTGGAATGATGAAGCACAAAAAGCCTTTACATCTTTCAAACATGCCATGTGTTCCACTCCAGTCTTAGCACTACTCGACTTCACCAAATCTTTTGTGATTGAATGTGATTCTTCTGGTACGAGTATTAGGGTGGTCTTAATGCAAGAAGGTCAACCCTTGGCCTTCATGAGCCAACTAAGTGGGAAGAATCTGGGACAGTCTACATATGAGAAGGAGATGATGGCCATCTTACATGTAGTAGATACCTGGCGACCATACTTAGTGGTGCGACATTTCCAAATCTACCCAGACCATCAAAGCCTTAACTATTTTTGGGAGCAACACTTATCCTCACCACAACAAAATAAATGGCTCGCAAAAATGCTGGGATATGTGTTACAGAGTAATTTTTCACCGTCCCTGTTACCCCTCTCCCGCATCTTGGAGGACTCATTCTGAGACCTGTGAGAAGTGACATGACCTGCAAACACTTGCATTGAATTCCCCCGAAAATGAACTTCATTTGCCCTGAAGACATCTCCTGCAAAAAACCCATAAAAACAACCCTTTTTCCATTAGCGTGGTTTCACAGTGTAGCACTCGTGCTAATGGGGGAAATCCTCCCAATTGGCACTCTGTCATAGAGTCGCACTCGCACCAGCCATAATGCGTAGTGTTTTTTAACAAAACAACAACCGAAGATTCATCCTAACCAACTCCTGGACTAAATCTACCTTTAGTTGGGTGGTTTGGCTTCGAATATCCATAGAGGGGAAGTGGTTTTCCACCTCTAATGGAAGCTTATTTAGTGATAAAGCCAATCCCATGAATATTGTGGACAATCCCAACTCCCCCTTCTCTATCTATAAAAGCTTGTCCATTTTCCTTAGGCAAGCTAGTTCCAGAGATTGAGAATTGTCAAGTTACCAAGACCTTCATGCTGTAAGAGCCTTCTTCATTCCCATAAGGCCAATTCTAAGTAAGGAGATTCTTGTCCAAATAACCAAGGAGAGAGAGGCTTGTTCCCATTCCGAACAAGCTTTGCAAGACATGTGCTGCTGATCACCCAACCAAAGGAGGATTTGACGTCAGAACTATGGTTGTATTTTTCTTTGTTTATCATTAATAGATGACTATTGTTATGGTTCCGATCTTATTGTTCTTTGTAATGATGACGAGTTATATCCTTTCTGACTGATATATATTTGCATCTATTGGATTTTATGCTTGTGTTTGTGTCATTCTTTGTATGTGCAGGTGTCAATTCACGGAGATTGTGGGGATCATGATCTGTCGGAGAAAAGGAACGGGAGCGTCAACTCTTCTACAAGCACTAGTGTTGGAATCCAGGTAGGCCCTCATCATTGGTCTTTAATTTTCAATTAGGAACTTGCGTGGTAGCGTTGTATGATTTTTGCTAGACCCAAACTAGGCTAGTAGGGATCGCCTCTGTCCACAGAGGGGATTTACCTCCAAAACAATTTGGCGACTCCACTGGGGAGTCAGTTTGTTGTTTGATTTGTAAACTTTGGATGGAGCCTGAAGTACGGCCAGATAGCCTTCGAAATGCTATTGCTCTGCATTAGTGAAGTAGATCAACGCCACTTTAGTCAATCTCCGGTTTGGTTTACGAACTAAATATCTTGGAACTTGTCTTGTTTCTTGTTTGTTTCTTGGTTTTTCATGCTTGGTTAGCCTTTTGGGTTGCGTTCTTGTGTTGTTTCACGTCCCTTGGTGTACCTGGTTATTGTTGGCCTAGCTTTGGCTTGCTTGTTTTTATTTTTTCATAGCAAACTTGATTGGCGCATTTTTATAGCGTTACAGTCGTGCCAATTGGTGCTAGTTGCTCATTGACAACCTGTGCCAATCCTAAAAAGGCGCTAGTTGTAGCCTGCCAGTCGCGCTAGGCCTGGGAAATTTTGAAGTTTGCTTGATTGTGAGCCTCCTAAGCTTGGTTTTTGTTCTGGGTACCTTTTTTCGACTACTTGAGTGTGTTGGAGTCTTGTTTGACTGGCTTTGATCTTTACCCTTTGGGTGTTTGGCTTTTTCTATCAATTTCACATTTCTATAGGGCATCTAGTGGCTTTGTGTGTCGAGCCCTTCTTAGGTGTTTTTGGTCTTCTATTGGTCGAGTCGACTCTCTGATTGATCCCTTGCACTTGTTTGGTGGTTGTTAATCATTTTATTACGTTATTTTAGTGACTTGCCTCTTTTTCACTTGAATTCCACTTTGTTTCGCTTTGGGCCTAGATTACACAGCTCATTGGTGTCTTTGGGACTTTTATCGCTCTTTGAAGGATTGTTTTATGATTTAGGGATCTGAATGTGCTTGTATTGAGTTGAATTTGTTTGTTATCGTTTCTCAAAGTTTGTTTAGTGCGTTTTTCCATCAACATAAAAGGTAAAATCTCTTTTGCTTTGCATTAGTTAATGAAAATTAGAGCTTTTAATTGTTATTAGTGATTAGTGATCTTGAAGAAAAGTTTGTTAATTTCCATTAGTTGCATTAGAGATATTCTTCGTTGTTTTTGCGATCATTTCGTTTGTGTGAAAGCTCTCAAACTCTCTCGTAGCTAGCATTCATCGAATGAAATGACATATTGTGGCATATAGTTTTCATTTAGGGAATTTTGAGACATTACATACGATAAGGCATGAAAACTGAAACATAATACAAGATCAACTTTAAAATGAACTAAATGAATCTAACAATGGATTGGAACATAACGCACACTTTTGAGAGGTCTAGGCTAGAGACGTGCTCCGGTGTCGTTAAACCTAGTCACTTTTGTTTCCACTCAAGGTTGGGTAATTCCTCCTTTTGTGACTCAATAGTGGTCTAGTACGGACTTGTGCTCCCATGTACCGTCGAGTATATGGGGAGACCCCACTAGCTTATCATCCTTTATCCCTAGGAAGCCATGTCTGTTGCCTTACGACCCGTAACGCACCAAACACAACATTCGGGAAGATTGACTGCTGTACGGAAAGTCCTTGGTTTTTATAAGATTCCCAAGGTGTATATGCAGTTTTACAGATTGTCTGGTAAACCTTTTGCCTAGTTCTCCAGAGTAGTCACTTTTTCTCCTTTTCGAACTCCCTAAAAGAAAAGGCTCATATGAGAATTTGTCACTTCGGGCTCATTAAACATTCGAAGGTGACTAGAGTCATCGTTTTGTCCTTTTCTCGACTCTTTAAAGATGAAAAGGTCATGTTATGTCCTTGTGTCTAAAAATTAAATTACCCGTGATCACATGCCCTTTTAGATTCTGTTTGTTGGCCATTTGATTGTGTGTCTTGGCTCTTTTTCAACCCCGTGTGCAAATTTCAGTTTTTGATGGCAACTTTTCCAGAGTTCACCAACCCAGGAATCCCCTCGGAAGGGAATCTTGGTCATTTTCCTCCTTTTGGGGATATTGGTGCCCCTTACATGGCAACGTTGTCCCTTCCTGGGTTAGCTGTTGGGTTGCATGTTTGTTTTTTCTCAACCTCTGTGGTCCCTAGTGTCTCAATTACTGGTCAATCTATTCCTCCATCCGAACAAAATCATGTTGATTCCAAGGTGGACCTCTCCCCTTCTTCGCTTGTTTCTACGTCCTCATCTTCTGCTTCACCTGGTGAAAGCCTGGATTCAAGTAACCAGGTGGCTAAGAAGAAGAAGAAGAAGACAAATAATAAGAAGTCTCATAAGCGAGAGGCTACAAGTTCAGCTCCTACCCCGAGTACATCTCAGGTCGGGCCACCTTCTGCTCCTCCGCGGAAGGTCAAGTTTCCTTGTAAATTGTGCAAGGATGGCTATCTTCTTTGTGATTGTCCTAGCCTTCCCAGGTGTTACACAAAAATATCGTCACCTTGATTATTTGCAGTTGGTATGGGTCTATCACCACCTATGCCAGCTTCCTAAGCAAGTTTCAGACCTCAGCTCTTCAAAACAAGCTTTAGAAATGAGAGAAAGACATCAAAAAGCAATGTAACTCTGGTTCCGCACTTTCTCTCACTTTTGCCTGCGGGCCCGCACCTTTTGTTCAGGAGATCTGTGTACTTATACGCTCTGTATGTAAAGGGGAGGGTGCGTACCCCTGTGAAAGTCAAAAGGCGCAATTTTTATCTTAAAAAACTCACTTTGGGTTAATTCTAGAGTTTTCTAGAAGGATTCTTTATGTGGATTGTTCGCTCCAAGTGGTTCATGCATCCCATAAGAGGAGGAACTAATCCCTTGTTAGGAGGAGCTATCCCTTTGAAGGAGGATTCTATCCCTTTGAAGGAGGACCTGGTAACTGATCTCCATTGCACTATAAATTGAGGCATTTGGTTAGTGGCTGGGGAGGTTAGAAGCTAAACTTTTGAGGGTAAATGCTAGTGAAATCAAGACTTCCTATTTGAGCTTAAGAGGAGATATCACATACCTTTTTGGCTTCATTGGGGAGTGATTGAAGCTTGTCAAAGTAGAGGAGACTTCTTGTTGGACCCTGGGAGGAGCTTGTACAGCGTCAAGGCAAAGGTTGTAAAGTTCTTCTCCTTTTGAATTAATACAATCAAGCTCATTTTTCTCAACAAGTATCTCCATGTTATTTGTTTCATGGACTCCTTGACTTTCATGTTAAATATGTTTTATAATATTGGTTATTCAGGTGCTATTTAATCGTTTGCCTTGTTTGTGTTTGCAGGTTTGTGACAAAGGAACTTACTTGGATCAAAGGATTGAAGGCATCCCAAAACTTGCGTTGGACATGAGGTAGGCCTTAAACACATTTGTTTGCCATTATTTGTGAAGCACATTTAGAGAAAGATAGTGTCTGGTTGGTTTGTTTGTCATTAGGTCTTCATTAGATTCTAGGAAGGTCTATCTTGTCGGCAAGATCGACTCATTTAGCGTGACAGGGTTTGATGTAGCTGAGTTGCTTTGTCAGGAAGATTTTCAGAAAAATGGCTAAGTGCGGGAGGAAGATATACTTGTGATTAAATTTAACTTGTGATGACACACTTAGCATACTTCGACAACACGAAAATATAGATCACCAAAGCAACAAGAAATCATTTCCCTCTA
>APFE031614415.1:0-54489 GCA_000404065.3 Pinus taeda | reverse complement strand
TATCCCTTTGAAGGAGGATTCTATCCCTTTGAAGGAGGACCTGGTAACTGATCTCCATTGCACTATAAATTGAGGCATTGGGTCAGTGGCTAGAGAGGTTAGAAGTTGAACTTTTGAGGGTAAACGCTAGTGAAATCAAGACTTCCTATTTGAGCTAAAGAGGAGAGATCACATACCTTTTTGGCTTCATTGGGGAGTGGGCGAAGCTTTTCAAGGTAGAGGAGGCTTCTTGTTGGACCCTGGGAGGAGCTTGTACAGCGTCAAGACAAAGGTTGTAAGGTTCTTCTCCTTTTGAATTAATACAATCAAGCTCATTTTTCTCAATAAGTATCTCATGTTATTTGTTTCATGGACTCCTTGACTTTCATGTTAAATATGTTTTATAATACTCATTATTCAGGTGCTATTTAATCGTTTGCCTTGTTTGTGTTTGCAGGTTTGCGACAAAGGAACTTACTTGGATCAAAAGGAGCAAAGGCATCCCCAAACTTGCATTGGACATGAGGTAGGCCTTAAACACATTTGTTTGCCATTATTTATAAAGTGCATTTAGAGAAAGATAGTGTCTGGTTGGTTTGTTTGTAATTAGGTCTTCATTAGATTCTAGGAAGGTCTATCTTGTCTGCAAGATCGACTCATTCCGCGTGACACCAGGATCTTAGAAGTATGGTCTCACAATCTGGCCTACCCCTCATCGTCCTCTGAAGCTCATGGCGATGCAACTCTACCAAATGGAAGTGGTAAGAAGAACAGGAAGATCTGATTCCGCTGTAGGCTATGTGAAGGCAACCATCTCCTTCACCTTTTTCCACTCATGGATAGAGCTTCCGCTGTTTTGGAAAGTCTTACAACTTCTTCACCCCAAATCCCCGCTGGCTATCAGAGGCTCTCTTCAGATCCTCTCCCTGTCGACAAAGAGATTGATTTAGATCCTTCTCTTGTCCATCCTCCTCTTTCTGAACTTGGCTATGCTAAGCCTGTTTGGGACCAACGATTGGTCGGAGAGAGTGTCGACTCGGGTTCACCACCCATTGATCACTCGGTGTCAGAAGAGCATCATGCTCATGTTCTTCTCGTCTCGTCATATTCTCTTGATTCTGAAAATGACTCTCCTATCCCAGCTGATCCCGAGAGTCCTTCTTCAGAGCAGGGGGCAATCATACGATTCCCCCACCAAGTAGTTCAGTCGTTTCATTTGACTGGAGTCACCTGACTGATTTCTGCCTTCCATCCCACATGCCTTTCCAGATTACAGTACATACCTATGATAAGGAAGTACCTGGCACTATCTTGGACGAGGGTGCATCTGTCAATCTTATGCCTTCCACTACTTGGAAAGCTTTGGGTTCCCCATAGCTTGTGCCGGTCATAGAGAATTTGATGGCATTTGACGGAGGACCCAGTCAACCATTAGGGATCCTTCTGTAGTTCCCTATTACTTTGGGAGGCAAAACCATCTATATAGACATACTGGTTACCCAAGGTGCTTTAGATTTCAGTCTTCTCCTTGGTCGTGACTATATTTATGCCATGGGGGCCCTTGTCTCTTCACTTTTCTGTGTGGTTTGCTTTCCACACGATGGAAGGATCATGACTATAGATCAATTATTGTTCTTTAGTCCCCCGAGGCCTCCTGCGCAGTTGTCATCCCCTCCTGGTTTTTATCCACTGGTTGTATCTGCCCCACCGCATGCCAACTACATTGCTACTTATCTCGTGCCTGTATCCAGTGATGATGCCATCGTGCATAGTGTCTTCAGGGAATTGGGTCTTGACTTTCAAGATGTTGTCCTTCCATCGGGGGTGACACTCTTGGAAGCAACGACTTCCTGTTCGGAATGATGAAGTTTGGTCGGAGCATAGTTCACTTTCTTATGTCAAGCTCCTTAAAAAATGAAACTCGGTCTGGTCAAGCATAGTTCTTGATCTTGTGTCAAGCTCGTTAAAAAATGAAACAAGGGTTATGAGGATAGTTCTTTTACTGTGTCAACCTCATTAAAAAATGAAACAACTCCCTTTCCCAATCGAGTCTTTTGATTAGGATCTTGTAAAATACAACTCGAGTCTTTCCAAGATCTCAAAAGTGAACCTTCATTCCATCCACTTTGTTGAATGCAATGAAGCTTGGGGGGCATGTACCTTGTTTTGCGTCATTATGCTGGGGACATGTGAACTTATAACAAGCATAATTTTTCATTTCAAGCTTGTGTAAACATGAAACCGAATACAAGCAGAGTTCTCCATGGTTCAAGCTTCTGTAAAAATGAACCCATACCCATTTTACATCTCGTGATTGTTGTCTTTATCCGCTAAATTTTGTTAGATGAGCCTTGGTTGTTTCATCCCATTGCCACCATCTCTTTGGCCCATCATATGCTTTCACTTGCTTGTTTTCCTTTCCTGAGGAACCGCAGCGATGAGTGGTTTTCTTTTCCAGCCTCTTGACCATTACATGTTTTGAGCAGTTCCACCATTGCTGGAACCAGTTTCTACCTTTTATACCACTCATTCCTCTAGGACGAGTCACCTTTAAGCTCTTTTCTGAATCGTAGAATATGAATAAAATGGAGGTCTGCTTTTAGCTCTTTTCTGACCGTCTAAATGTGAAAAGAATTCCGAGTTATTCCTCTCGACTTGCTAAACGTAAATGAGAGGTAGTTGTCTTTAAACTCTTTTCCGACCGTGTAAAGACGAAAAGATTGTCGGGACCTTATCGTTTCAAGCTCGTTAATGGTTATGAAACGACGTGGTTTCGATCGTTTTTTTACTTTTTCAGGTCGAAATCAATCATTATGAAAAGTACTCCTCGATCGTAATGGGTGAGCAGTTCTTTCGAGCATTGTTTTATACTTTTTGGGGCTCGAGAGACACAACTTTACGAAAAAGGACACCCCTGGAGTTTACTTTTCCACTGTCTTTTCAAAATCTCTAAACATGAAAAGACACCGAGTTCTTCCTTTGTCAGACTCGTTAAAACTTAATGACATCGAATTCCGTCGAAATGATGCCTTACAAGCATATGCTATCCCCGTCACGCTTGTCATAAAAAATAACCAGGGTACTCGCCAGAAATGGTGGGGAAAATGGAACTAGAATCATTGTCATGTCGGTAGTATGTCACTCTTGAACATGGCACTTGTTTGCATTCGTGTCTGGTGGGGACCTCTCATCTCATTTTTCAATTGCTTCCATGGGTTTGGGTAATTATGTTTGACCTCTCATCTGCTCGTTGCCTTGTCACCATGACCTCTGACCATTTGATGTCAAATACTGCCAAGTCCACTGTCGTGCCACCGATATGTTCAAGAGAAGTTGACCTCTGTGAAATAATCAACCTCCCTCTGATAACTCACATAATCCTGATTCACAAAAAAAAACATTACCTTCCTCTGTCTCACGTCGATGATGTGGGAAACACTATGGCCCACCTCCGATCAAGGTCACTTCCTGTCGACTTCAGCTCATTATCCAGGACGTTGACCTAGAGACTCCCTTCAGGTGCCTTGAAGCCTGCATGCCTCAATGGCAGGTTCTTCGTGTTCGACATGAGGTTTCATCATTGGCCTCTGATCGAATGATTCTATGGGTGTTCGACGCCGGCTCACTGATTCGCATGCCGTACATTGTACCTATAGTACCTTGAGGACCATTGTCATTATTGGTGGTACCTCTTGCGTCTGTTAACAGTTTTCATCATTAACTGGTAATCAGACGATGTTCCTGCATGTTCGACTTTGACCATCATATTCGCATGCTTGAACTTATACTTTGTTCAGGTCGAGATGGAGCGTAAGACCCTGGATTTTGTCTGTTAGGATCCAGGTTACGATTTTGTGGATTATTATGATTATTACATGACTCATTCTCTGGATCGTTGTGACCATGCCTGAGTCTATTTATCGATCCTCACTAGATGGCTGCGTCCATACCTTGGATCTAGATTTTTATGTACTCTTCTATGGATGGCTGCACCCTTACCACATATATCATGTACTTGAGATATCAGTTGTACTTCTCCATGCAAGTTTTCAGGTATAGTGTTTTCGGTTGGACATGTTATTGTAAAGAATTTCACCCCTCTCTCTCTCGGGCCTCATGCTTTAGAGGGCATCTGTTACACAGTAATTTGTCAACGTCCCTATTACCCCTCTCCCGCATCTTGGAGCACTCATTCCGGGACCTGTGAGAAGTGACATGACTTGCAAACACTTGCATTGCATTCCCCTGAACATGAACTTCATTTGCCCTGAAAACAACCCTTTTTCCATTGGCGCGGTTTCACAGTGCAGCACTCGCGCTAATGGGGGAAATCCTCTAAAGAGGGCGCACCAGTTAGCGCTCTCTCACAGAGTCGCACTCGTGCCAGCCACAATGGGTAGTGTTTTTTAACAAACCAATAGTCAAAGATTCATCCTAACCAACTCCTCGACGGAATCTATCTTGAGTTGGGTGGTTTGGCTTCGAATCTCCATAGAGGGGAAGTGGTTTGCCACCTCTCATGGAAGATTCTTTAGTGATAAAGCCAATCCCATAAATATTGTCGACGATCCCAACTCCCCCTTCTCTATCTATAAAAGCTTGTCCATTTTCCTTAGGCAAGCTAGTTCCAGAGATTGAGAATTGTCAAGTTACCAAGACCTTCATGCTGCAAGAGCCTTCTTCATTCCCATAAGGCCAAATCTAATTAAGGAGATTCTTGACCAAATAACCAAGGAGAGAGGGGCTTGTTCCCATTCCCAACAATCTTTGCAAGACATGTGTTGTTGATCACCCAGCCAAAGAAGGAAATCGATGTGTCGTTTTGGTGCAAAAAGTGTCGTAACTGTCATTTTGTGTCAAAAAGAGGGGTGTCGTAAAGTCTTCCTTCTCTAGATAGTCGATTGAAAATTTTGTCATGTATTTGATTTCATTTGTTGATATTTGAAGTGTCGAAAGAATTTTCTATTCGAAATTGAAAAGTGTCATTTAGTCTTCCTTTCCATTTTGAAAAAGAAATTATCAAAATGTCGCTTTGAGTAAAAATATTTCAAATCTTTGCTCTACTTAGTTTTCCTTTTTGGAATTTTTCACAATAAAGGGAACGAAAAAAACAAATACATGCATTTTGAATTTGCATTTAGACTGTGTGCAAAAAATGATTTAGGAAAAGTTCATTTAGTGTGTGCTCTTTTCTCTTTGTTTGAAAGAATCGTAATCTTCTTTCCTTAGTAGCTAGGATTTTCATTGCTAAAAATAAACAACGATTGTTTATCATTGTAGATTGCATTTAGGAATTTTACATCTACATCACGTGATGAACCATTTAAAGTCAAATTTCTAAACAAGATCAAATTTAAAATAAATTTCAATGAACTTAATAACGCTTTGGAACCTAACACAACACATTTAGAGGTCTAGGCTAGAGACGTGTTCCGACGTCGTAAAATCTAGTAACTATCGTTTTCATCGAAGGTTGGGTGATTCCTCCTCTCTGATATGACAAGTGCTAGCATAGACTTGTGCTCCCCATACCATTGAGTATATATTGGGAGACAACAATAGGCTTATATCCTTTATCCATAGGAAGCCATGTTTGTTTCCCTATCAATTGCAATGCACTGAACACAACATTCGGGAAGATTAACTGCCATACATAAGTCCTTGGTAATTTCTTTTCAATTTATCACCAAGGTGTATATTGCAGTTTTTTGATTGGTTTGGTAATACCTCTGTCTAGATTTCTAGAGTAGTCACTTTCATTCCTTTTCTACTCCTGAAAAGAAAAGGTCCATCTGAGCACTTGTCACTTCAGGCTCATTAAAAATCGAAGGGGACTAGAGTCATATTTAGCTTTTTCATGACTCTAAAAAATTGAAAAAGAAAAGTTGTGTTAAAGAATATTTAAAATTTATTTAATTCAGAATAACATCCATGTTCCTTCATTGATCTTGGGTTGAGATAATGGAGTCCAACAATCATGGAATCCCTCCTTAGGGTAATCCTAGTCCATTTTCTTCTTGGGGAAATATTGTTTCTCTGTATATGGCCACATTGTCCCTTCGAGGAATCACAGTTTGTCTACTGGTAATGGCTATTCTCAACCTCTGTTGTTCAAAATACCGTGATTCCCTAGCAATCAAATCAGTAACTAGTTGATACTGAAATTGACCCATCGCCTTCTTCTTCGTTTATTCTCCCTCCCCTTCTTCCTCTTCGCTTGGTGAAAATAGTGGTATTAGTAACCAAGTAGATGAGAAGAAGAAGAAAGGGAAGGAGAAGAAGAAGAAAGGGAAGGAGAAGAAGAAGAAGAATTCAGTTAAGCAAGGGGGCAACCATGAACCATATGGTGAAAATCCACTCATTAAATCTCCCAGATTTCCTTGCATAATTTGTACAGGAGACCACTTTCATCGAGAATTTCCATGCATCCCTTGGATCTTGAGAGAATGTTCCCCTCATTCGCACCATCCGGTGTCATCAACCTCTGGTGATCATGTTGACAGCACACCATCAACTAGTAATAGTGAAATTCACGGACATAAAGGAAAGGTCAAAACTCCATGTAGACTATGTGAAGGGGACCATACCCTTCCTCGTTGTCCTTTTTTGGATGAGTCCAAGAGAGTCTTGTAATCATCCTACTTCACTATAGCGACTTCCACTTGGATAGAAGAAACTCTCACCAAGTCCTTTACTAGTTGAAAATCCAACTGACATAACTCAATCGTCAGTCAAAACACCTATCATTGAGAGTGAATCTTCTGAGTCCATACCGGACCAACGTCAGTAGGTCGAGATGGCAGTCGACCCAGTTTTACCTTCAAAAGGTCCACCTTCAGACAATACCATTCCCAAAGAGAATGAGAACGATACTGTTGAAATTCTTTTTGTTACTTGAGAGTCTGATGAACTTGGGGGCAATCTGCTTGCTCCTTCACAATAGGAAGAGAATCCCCTAGTTCTTGTGGCTCAAGAGGTTAGTTCAACCATTTATTTAGTACCCCCTCCAAGTAGTCTAGTCACTTCCTTTGATTGGAATCGACTAGCGAGGTCCCGCCTTCCTTCTTATGTACCATTTCAGATCATAGTACAAGTTAAAACTAATCGTGTCTTGCACTATCATAGATGAAGGGGCATCAATGAGTATCCTTTCCTCAACTGCTTGGAAAGTGCTTGGTTCACCATCGCTTATGCTTGTTACGTAGAATTTTTCAGGCTTTAACAAAGGAACCAGTTGACCGTTAGGGATCATCCCTAAGTTACCAATTAATTTGAGAAGAAAAACCATTCACTTTAATGTGATGGCAGTCCATGGGCCATTATATTACATTCTAGTCCTCGGATGTGACTATGTTTACAACATGGAAGCTATTGCTTCAACACTCTTTCAAGTGATGTGTTTCCTGCATCAAGGAAAAATTGTCATTGTTGACTAGCTTTCGTTTCCCAGTTCAAACATAGCTTCAAGTCAAACATCATCTATAAATGGTCCTTTTGCATCGAGAATGTCTCTTCAACCTTCATTCCATCCACCTAATTACCACGAGTAGTCTGGTGAATGTAACGAAGCTTAGGGGGCATGCACCCTAGTTTGCTTTGGCGAACGAACCCAACTGAAAAGATAAGTTTCCCTGTAGGTTATGTGGTTGGAAGTGTTATCTCACACCATTCACCTTTTTCTATTTGATGGACAAAGCCTAGGAAGTGTTTTGACCACTAACTAAAACCATCCTGCTCAACCACAGTGATTTCCATATGGTTACTGGAAACTCTCCTTCTCTTGATGCTTGGGGGCATGTAAACCTTTTTATGCAAGCTAAAAACGACCAATTTCATTTTTTAGATTTTTAGCTTTTTAGCTTTTTATTTTTTTAGTTTTTGAACTTCTTAGGTTAGGTAATTGGTTTTACACACCACTCACCTTTGTCTGCACCGCAGATGAAGCAAAGGAAGTGTTTTGTCCAACTACTGATGAAACCATCCTACCTAACCTTAGTAGTTCCTTAGATTTTTAGTTTTTTCTAGCTGTTTAGCTTTTTAGTTTTGTCGTTTCTAGCTCACATAAAAAGAAACTGAGCATATGTTATCCCACGGTTCAAGCTCATTAAAAAATGAACTAGGCTATGAGCAATGTTATCGCATGGTTCAAGCTCGTTAAAAAATAAACCTACCACTGTGCATAGTTTCTCCCAGTTCAATCTTGTTAAAAAATGAATCCACCCTCGGTAAATAACCTTTGTGATTGCCCTGCTATTAGCCTTTTGAGCCTTGGTTGTGTTCCTGCCATCACCTCCATTCTTTTGGCTAATCATACACTTCCACTTGATTGTTTACCTTTTTGAGGAATAGTTGCGGTGAGTGGTCCTGTTGATCTGGATGGATCTTGGTGGCCACTTGCCAAGTCCACCTGGACCCCCACCATTGTTTCTCTCAACATTTTTAGTTTCCTTAATTGTAGCACAACTTACTATTTTTAGCAGTTTTTCGGGTCTTGAATTTCTGGAGTCGTTTTAAGGCTCTAAACGACATTTTTTTGGGTAATCTGGGGGCAACATGAGTCCATAGACTGATGTTACCCTTCCTAAAGTGGTATTTATCAGATATATCTTTCTAACGAGCTATTGTACGTGTCAAACGGAGAGTATGCCAAAGTTATGACCTCGGGAAGTTGATGTACCAATTTACCCAAATGAGGCCCACAGTTTGCCGTTTCATCTTCTAGGGTTAGGTTTTGGAATGTTAAGGGTTTTCCATTGTTTCTCAACAATGAATAGGCCTTCGAGCCTCATTGTAACACAGTTTAGAGGCATGTAGCCACCACATATCTCCTCAAAGAAAAGCTACCATTGCCCTAACTAGTTTATTTCCATTACTATTTGTAAGCATATTCTAGTGTTTTACATTAATTAAATGAAGTATTATTTCAGCTGCAGATCTGTGTTTATGGTTATACCTATAATTTTTTGCATTTTTGTTTAACTATGGATCAATGGTATCAGAGAGGTCTACTTTTTTTCTCTATTTTTCTTTGCATGTCCCCAACGAGGTCGGGATATAAGGAGTTAAGGCTTGAACTGGTCGAACCTTTGCAAGACGAGCCTCGTGAATCCCGACGGCCTCCCATGGCGGATGAGAAAAAAGACGAGGGGATAGGAGATCCTATCGAAATCTTGCTTCAAGAAGCCCTCTAGTGACAATGGAAAGTGATGATGGACATCTTTGCCCAGATCCTTGAGTGGCTACCCAGAAGTGACGCATCGACTTCCATCAGCTACTTTGGAAATGCCACGTCCTTTAAGATACAAGTTAATTTTAAAATCCCCATATTCGAGGGTCAAATAGACGTAGATGCCGTAGATAAATGGTTAAATCTACTAGAGGGTTATTTTTCTGTTCATGAATTTTCGAGTCAGGAAAAGTTTGTTTTCGCTCTTCTCAAAGCAACCCCCCACGTCAAGGACTAGTGGGAAACCTACTGCAAGTAGAAGGATGAAAGTACCGGCTCACTATTTTTAGCCGCACCCACCTGGAATTCATTCTAGGATGCCATCAAGGAGCAGTACTACCCTGTCAGAAGCTATGAGGATGAATACATAAATTGGACCATGTTCCAGCAAGGAAGGGACCAAGACGTACTGAAGTTCACCAATCTTTTCCATACCCTTCACACAAAGTTGGGTATCAAGGATACGGAGCAGCATTCGATACTCAAATACCGTGACTGCCTGCACAAGTACATCTAGGAAGAAATAGAATTCCTGAACATCTCCTCGCATGGCACAACATATCGATATTCCATCAAGGTCGAGCAAAAGTTAAAAAAAAAGAAGCAAGACTTTGGATTTGCAAATCCAAAGCAAGGGAAAGGTGCCACTAAACCATAGAACAAAGGACAAAGCCAAGGCAGGGTAGCCCAAGAAAGCCTGCAAAAGATGCAAGCAAATAACAACATCGTGAAGACGAGAAAGGACACAGGAAAATGGTGTGAGTTCCATAAAGGCTCCACTCACAACACAAGTGAGTGTCGGGCTAAGTAGTCACTGGTGGCTGAGCTAAAGGTTTCAGAATCAAATGCATGTTCTAACTCTGAGTCTGAACCCGACAAGGGGAATGACAAAGGGAAGAAGATCATTGATGTGGATCCCAGTGCCACTGTTGCTACCGCCCAGATACAAAAAAATGAACCTGAAGATCCAGAGGAGAAGGAGCGTCTCTTCCACTCCCAGATGTGGGTAAAGGACTCCCCGCTATAGTTCATTATCAATAGTCAGAGCCAAAATAACCTCATTTCAGTAGAGGTCATGAAGCGGTTGGGCTTACCAACCACAGCACATCCACAATCGTACACCATCAGGTGGCTTCACCAAGGACGAGATCTTCGCGTGAGCTAGCAGTGTCACCTTCCATACAACATCAAGCCCTTCATGGATGAGGTATTATGTGACATTTCTCCCCTTGAAGTTTGTGATGTATTATTAGGACAACCATACTTGTGGAAGCGACATGTTGTGTATGAATCAAGGCCTCATGTTGTTATTATTACATTAGGAGAAATGTTGTACAGGATACTAGAGGTAGCACCGCCTATTGCCATCTCTTTGGTTACTGCAAAACAATGTAGTAAGCTCATTCCCAAAACTAGGAAATTTGTTTTCCTAATGATACACCCTCAAGGAAAGAATAATACGGTGGCCATGGCCTCTAGACAGGGCCCCTCCACATGACAACTATAGATGGACAAGGTCGTGGAGGAGTACGAGGACATATTCACCTCCCCCACAGGGGTTCCTATGCACTGTCAGGTCAAGCACTCCATCGATTTGACCCCAGGTGCACCGCTACGCAAAGAACCAATTTATTGGCGCTCCGTTCTGGAGAATGATGAAATCAAGAGGTAGATTCAGGAGTTACTACAGAAAGGTCACGTCCGTTCGAGTTCATCACCTTGTGGAAGCTCGATTGTGTTGGTACATAAGAAGGATGGGACTTGGAGACTCTGTATTGACTATCGGGCGTTGAACAAGATCACTGTCCATAACAGGTACCCAATCCCACGGATTGATGACCTCCTAGACCAATTAAAGGCAGTGAAATATTTCAGCAAGATCGAACTGAAGTCGGGATATCACCACGTAACAATCGAACCCTTTGATGTGTGGAAGACTGCCTTCAAAGCCAAGGAGGGCCTTTTCGAATGGTTGGTTATGCCTTTTGGATTGATGAATTCTCCTGCAACCTTCATGAGGCTAATGGATGACATCTTGCATCCATTCACCAACTCATTTGTAGTGGTATACTTGGATGACATTTCAATCTTGAGCTAGAGTTGGGAAGAGCACCTCCACCACATCTGACAAGTTCTCCAAACACTGAGGCAACACAAGCTATGTGCCAATTTGGAGAAATGCACTTTCGGCATGAACCAGGTTCAATATCTAGGATACATTATTAATGAACAGGGGGTGCATGTGGATCCATCCAAGATCCAATTCATTTAGGATTGGCCATCTCCACTCTGACAGAGCTCCACAGCTTTCTAGGTCTTGCCAACTTCTACCACAGATTTGTTTTGGGGTTTTCTCGTATCACTTGGCCCTTGAGTCAAGTCACCAAGGGAGGAGTGAAAGCAAAATTCTTTTGGTGTGAATCTCAACAGAAGGCATTCATAGAGGTGAAAGATCTCCTTTGCACGACACCAGTCCTCACGTTACCAAATTTACAACAACCATTTGAGGTCAAGACAGATGCCTCTAACTATGCTATTGGGGCAGTCCTTACTCAAAATGGGAATCCAATGACATATCACAGTGAAACACTTTCAGACACAGTCTGGAAGTATCCCACTTATGATAAAGAGATGTATTCCATTGTGCAGGCTTGTCTAAAATGGAAGCATTATATTTTAGGGAAGGAAACGGTCATCCACACAGACCACCGACCCCTGTAGTTCATAGAGACCCAAGGGAAATTGCAGAATGATCGCCATCAGAAGTGGTCAACATACCTGCAATAGTTCCATTTGAATATCAAATATAAGAAGGGCAGCACCAATAAGGTTGCAAATTTCCTCAGTCGACCACCGATCGTGGCGTTAACCACCGTGCTCAACTCTTGTGCGCATGAGACTTTTGATTGGCCACTTCTCTACAAAGGCGACCCAAAATTTGGCCACACATACCAGACACTCTTGGAGGGTCAGCATGTTCTAGATTTTCACCTCAAGGATGCCATATGCCACCTGGGTCACCTTTGCATTCCTTCAAGTGAGCGTGCCAAGATGATTTGGGAAGCACACTATAGTTAGGCTGTTGGGCATTTCGGGGTTGAGAAAACAGTGGCAGTACTACAAAAGTATTTCTATTGGCTAAATCTTTGACATGATGTACTGCCTATGCCATTGCCAAACCGACCATCAAGAAGCAAGGCCTCTA
Organism: Pinus taeda; assembly: GCA_000404065.3. Lineage (NCBI taxonomy): Eukaryota > Viridiplantae > Streptophyta > Pinopsida > Pinales > Pinaceae > Pinus > Pinus taeda. The sequence goes on along the minus strand of APFE031614415.1, from coordinate 42,079 downwards.
TGCCCCACTACCTACCCCTATTTGACCTTGGGAATCCATCTCCATAGATTACATGTCAAGCCTTCCTTCCACTAAGAATGGAAATGACTGTGTTTTTGTGGTCGTCGACAGGTTCTCGAAGATGGCCATTATGGCGGCTTGTAAGAAGAATATAACAGCATAATCTACTACTAAACTCTTCTTTGAATGAGTGTGGGTGCACTTTGGGATCCCACAGTCTATCATCTCATATCAGGACAGTCAGTTCCTCAGTACATTTTGGTCCAGTCTTTGGTCAATGCTGGACACCAAACTCACTAAGTCCACAACCTTCCATCCTCAAATTGATGGACAGATAGAGGTTGTCAATAGGATGATTGTGCACATTTTGTTCATGTACAACTCAAATAATCCACGCACATGGGACAAGAACCTCCCCTATGTTCAACACAGCTACAACTGAGCTCTTCATAGCTCGACTGGCCACAACCCTTTTCAAGTGGGCTTGGGATTCTAGCCACTATGCCCCATTGATGTGGCCATGCCACTTGCAGCTACTCACATAGATTCGGCTCAGGTCCAATCCGAAACAAATAAGGCAACCAGCTTCATTGAGCACATCCAACATATTTTCCAGCAGGTCCATAACATTTTGGAGAAATCAAATGCCAAGTACAAGCAGCGGCATGATCAACATTGGGTTCCACACAAGTTTCAGGTGGGCGACAAAGTCTGGTTGCATTTGCAAAAGGAACGCCTTACTGGAGCCTATCGGAAACTGAGACCACCTCGATATGGTCCTTACACCATTACTAAGGCTATGGGAGACAATGCATTTGAGCTCAACATTCCCCCATTCCTTGGCCTGCACCCAGTGTTCAATGTGGACAGCCTTCGGCCATACTTTCCACCATTGCTAGACACATCCAACATTGCAGAACAATTCACACCCACAGAATTAAATCCAGATTGCATGGAACAAGCTGCAAATGATCAGATCATGGACACAAAGATCAAGAACACTTGTCAATAGAATATCCAACTGTATCGAGTTGTCAAAGCAGGCCAACTCCTTCACCAGGGCAAGTGGTTCACCAGGGACCAAGTTCAGCAAAAGTTTCCTCATCTCATGGAGGAACTCAATGCAATGGGGACCATTACTTCCTAACGGGGGAGGAATGATCCAGGTGGATCTTGGTGGCTACCTACCAAGTCCACCTGGACCCCCACCATTTTTTCTCTCAATATTTTCAATTTCCTTAATTGTAGCACAACTTACTATTTTTAGTAGTTTTTCGGGTCTTGAACTTCCAGAGCCATTTTTGAGGCCCTAAACGATGTTTTTTTGGGAAATATGGTGGCAACATGGGTCCATGGATTGATTTTTCCCTTCTTAAAGTGGTAGTGCTCATATAAATCTTTCTAACAAGCTATTGTACGCCTCAAACGAAGATTGTATGCCAAAGTTACGGCCTCGGGAAGTTGATATACCAATTTACCCAAACGGGGCCCATAGTTTGGCGTTTCATCTTCTAGGGTTAGGTTTTTGAATGTTAAGGGTTTTCCATTGTTTCTCAACAATAAATAGGCCTTTGAGCCTCATTGTAACACAGCTCAGAGGCATGTGGCCACCACATCTCTCCTTAGAGATAAGCTACCATCGCCCTAGCTGGTTTATTTCCATTACTGTTTGTAAGCATATTTCAGTGTTTTACATTAATGAAATGATTATTTCAGCTGCATATCTGTGTCTATGGTTATATTTGTAATTTGTTGCATTCCTGTTTAAGTTCAGATCACCTGTTAGCCACCCTCTTCACATCACCATGTTTTGAGAAGTTCCACGCTTACTCGGAATGAGTTGCTACCCTAAAACAACACTCATTCCTAAAAAATGAGTCTCCTTTAAACTCTTTTTTAGACTCGTTAAATATGAAAATATTGTCGAGCTATTGGGCTTTCCATCTTGTTAAAGTAAGGGGAAGTGCCATCGCTCCTATATATTTTAATCTTTTTTCTGACTTGAGGGATTATCTGATGAAAAAGTTCGAGTGCTTGTCTTTTCAGCTCGCTAAAGTTATCAAAAAATCATCCCTTTCGTATTATTTTATCCTTTTTCAGACTTAAGGGATTATGCTACGAAAAAGAACTACTTGAGTTTCCTTTTCGTCCCTTTTCAAACTCTCTAAACATGAAAAGGACCAAGTTATCTTTGTCGTTAAACTCGTTAAAACAATAGCGACAAACTTGTCCACCCAGACAAGAACAAGTTTCACTGTCGCTAGACTCGCTAAAACATAGCGATAGGTTTGCTCGAAGGGAAAATTATAGAACAAGCATATGTTATCCTCCTCAAGCTTGACAAAAATAAAGATGCACTGGTCAGCAGTGACTGGGGAAAAAGGGAAGAAAACTTGAACAATTTTATTGGTAGAAGGTCACTCTTGAACATGACACTTTCACTCCATCACCATGATTGAGTCCGGTTGGGTTATTCTGTTCGCTGGTCATATCAACATTGGTCTTCCATACCATCCATTTTTTTGGGTTAACACTACCAATCCATCTCAGTGTCGCCGATATGTTCAAGAGAAGTCATTTAGAGAATTCACCATCTAGTTAATGCCTCATCCACTACGATACCTTCACCCTCCATTTTTCATGACCGCCATTCCTAAACCTTGTGTCGTCAGATCATTTTTCACCTACACAAAATCATTTGCTTCGTTTTGTGTTGTTGATGTGGATACATTAAGTCCCTCCTACAACGGGTCACGTCTTGTCGAAATTAGCTCATTATCCAAGAAGTTGACTTAGAAACAACCCTTTCAGAACTTTACAGCTTGCATGTCTCAATGGCAAGTTTCTCACTTCCGGCGACAGGTATACATCAAAGGCCTTCGACCGAAATAGTTTGTGTGGTGTTCGACATCAAATCATATATTCACACCACATAAATTGTACTGTAGTACCTTGAGGGTCATTATCATTAATGGTGATTCCTCCTGCATTTTTTAACACCTTACATTATTGGCTGGTAATCAGGTGATGTCTATCCATGTTCGACTTCAGGACATCTTTTCACATGGATTGACTTGTACATCGAGTGAAGATTGAATGAGTTTGAAGACCCAGGATCTAGTTTCATCCATCTGAGCTGCAATATATTTAGGAATATAAAGACATCAAATGTACATAGAAGCTGCACAGATTATCATCCAAGCTGAGGGATGATGACTCTACATATAAAGAATCACTAGCCTGCAACTGTAGATGATTATATTTTCTATGTACATGAAAATGAATTTATAAAGCTGAGCATGGAAATGCCCACCTCAGCTAGATCATGGAAAATTATATTGTGATGATGTATTGTATTGTATCCTATACATGTCACCTTCCAGGTTGAATACCTTGGATCCTCATGATAAAGCATTTCACTTGACATCAAAAGATTCACGACTTCATGCTTTAGGGGGAAACTCTTATAGACATATTTGGGCACTGCAACCCCAATATTATATGCCAACAAAACAAGGGTTATTTAACCCCTAAAGTGTTGTTTCATACCCTAAAGGATCATGGTCAACTAATTACATCATTCCCCAGAAATTCCACTTGAAAAACCACTCAGAGCTGGCCAAAATTGGACCATACTGACTGCTCCACTATTAGGGTGCAATGCATACTAACTCCTACACTAGCCAGGTGTGATGCATACTGAAGAGGCCTTCTGTGGGGTGCGATGAGTGAGAATGGTCAAATGTCGAGACAGTTTGCTAAGTGGATGCTCATGGAATATTCTAGAAACTTCTCCTATGACACTTGCCTCTCTGAATTCGCCCAGGGATGAGTACGAGATCTATGAAATATCCAAGTGGAACCAAGAACAACAAGTGGAATGAAACTAATCAAAAACCTAGAGATGACTTAGACCCTTGTAGACATCTATAAATGGATCCCTCATCTAAGAGATCTTGAGGCTGGAATTTTGTAATTTGTAAGAAAGTGCTAATAGTTTGTCTTTGAGAAGGAGCATTGTATTTTTGGGTGATCTTGCTTTTAATGAGATGAAGAGGGCTTTCATGCTAGGAGGATGATGCTGGATCAGACAGCTGGGTTGTAATTCTCCCTTCTATATTGATAAAGTTCTTTGGGTTTTCCTCCATACAATCGTGTATTTGTGAATGTTGTTATTTGTGAATACCATTGTATGTTCATTCTATTTCTGACTCTGCAATGCTTATGATATAATAGATCGATATGCTTTGATGGTGTTTTGTTACTTTTCCTCCACATGTATTCTTTAAGCGGGATAAGTAGGAGAAGAGTTGCAAGCTCTATCAAGGGGGAGAGAAATCAAGCGGGAGTCAAGCGAAAGATTTAGGTTGGTTCCTTTGCCTCTCTCTTATCTATCATACATAGAGGAAATCCCAAATTGCTTTGATTGTCTGTTTCTAGGATAGTTGCCAATCCTAGAGGGATAGCAGAATTAAAAGAAACTAGTTTTCCTGGAAACATGATCATGAACTGCCTTCTATGCCACAGTGTATTATTTTATGTCATTGATCTGACGTGTTAGATGATTAAAAACATTTCTTCCATCAGATCATATCATCATCGTAGGTGGTAGGAAACCAAAATGTTGCACTAGAATTTAGGATGAGTTACAGTAACGACCTATGTTACCACACAATTTTTCGTGCTGCACAGAATTGCCTCAAATTAAGGTGGTTACTGTAACTTCCCCCCTCCTCCTGCCTCCTTTGGAAAGTTCACATTCTGTACTGTCGTTCGAGTTCGACACTTTGCTACTAACCCCAATGGAATTGCAACTTTTCCTTTTTTCTTTCCTACCATCCTTGGTACAAATGACTTTGGTATACCAAGGCCTCCACGAATTCATCGATTTCAGGTTCTTGTTTTTGAATCTTATTTGAACTTTTGAAATTAGGTTTCCTTGTAACTTATAATCAGCAGCCATGCCAAGAGTTTCTCTCTACAGGTTTGTGTTGAGGAGGTAAATCCCCTCTGCGGACAGAGGCAATCCCTACTAGCCCAGGCCGGGTCTAGTAACAATCATTCAACACTACAGTGCAAGTTCCTAATTACAAATTAAAGACCAATGATGAGGGCCTACCTGGATTCCAACACTAGTGCTTGTAGAAGAGGTGACGCCCCCGCTGCTTTGCTCCGGTAGATCACGATTCCCACAATCTCCCTGAATGGACACCTGCACATACAAGAAATGACACAAACACAAACATAAAATCCATCATATGCAACTATATATCAGTCAGAAAAGATATAACTCATCATCATTACAAAGAACAATAAGAGTGGAACCATAACCAATAGTCGTCTATTAATAATAATCAAAGAAGAATACAACCATAGTTCTGACGTCAGATTCTGCTTTGGCTGGGTGTTCAGCAGCACATGTCTTGCAAAGCTTATTGGGAGTAGGAACAAGCGTCTCTCTCTTTGGTTGTTGGACAAGAATCTCCTTACTTAGATTTGGCCTTATGGGAATGCAGAAGGCTCTAGCAACATGAAGCTCTTGGAAACTTGACAATTCTAAATCTCTGGAACTAGCTTGCCAAGGAAAATGGACAAGCTTTTATAGATGGAGGAAGGGGAGTTGGGATCATCCACAATAATCACGGGATTGGCTCTATCCTTAAGGAAGCTTCCATGAGAGGTGGCAAACCACTTCCTCTCTATGGAAATCCGTAGCCAGACCACCCAACTCAAGATAGTTTTAGTCCACGAATTTGTTAGGATGAAAATTCTACCATTTTTTTGTTAAAAAACGCCACTGATTATGGTTGGCGTGAGTGCGACTCTGTGACAGAGCACCAACTGGTGCGCCCTCTTTGGAGGATTTCCCCCATTGGCACGAGGGTTGCACTAGGGAACCACGCCAATGGAAAAAGGGCTATTTTTAGGGTTTTTTAGCAGGAGATGTCTTCAGGGAAAATGAAGCTCATGTTCAGGGGAATGCAATGCAAGTGTTTGCAAGTCATGTCACTTCTCGTAGGTCCCGGAATGACTCCTCCAAGATGCGGGAGAGGGGTAATAGGGACAGTGACAAATTGATGAGTAACCCTTTGTGATGACTATGACTTGGGATGCAATGGAGGCCTAATGACAACTACTTACTAGTATGCTCTCGAAGTTGGTGGATTATAAAGGGAGGAAGATTATCCATACACATGAATTGAGGGGTATTGTAAGTTTGACAAGACAAAAGTTGTAGCTATGGTTGCCAACTTCAGAATAGTACTAGAGGAAGACAAAATTGTAGCCAATCTTGTGAAGGACTCACCTTTAGTTGGTAAGATCTTGTAATATTTTGAAATATTATTTCATTAATGATTGAAATCCTCTAATATTTTAATCCCTTAATGGTTGTGAATCACGATCAATGAATGTTGTTTGTTACACTAGGTATCAATTTTGATTATATGCAAACATATGTGGCTGGAGTCTCTTTCCCTTACATTTGCATTAAAAAAATGAATCCTAGAGTATTGCTTATGGGACATGGTGCAGTAGGGTATGCCCTTGATAGGTTCAAGGAGAAGCCATTATGGACCATCAAGAATTGATGGGGGGCCTGATTGGTGTGAAGATGGTTACTAAAAATTGTGCGTAGGACACAACGTTTGTGGAATAAACACCATGGTTTCCATTGTTTCAGAAGCCATTATTCCAACTGATGACCAGTGACCATCTCGTTTATAGTTCAATCTTTCAGTTAAGAAATCTCTTATTGATCTAAACCGGCCCTTTTCGGGTTTTAAAGGGCTTGCCTCTTGGTTATGAATTGTTGGCCTTGCACAACCCAACCACTGTATTCAATTAAATTATAGCGCAATGTTAAAAATAAATTTTCAACACAGAACTATTCTTTGTGTGGTTTTAGCTATTCTAATAAGATTATAGTGACCAATGGCCTATATCGTGGAAATTTTTTTCCTCTTTTATTTTAAATTCCTACAATCTTACCTGATTTATTATATATAAGTCTCATTTTGGTATTATGTTTTCCTTTGAATATACTAGATAAGGATATTCCTTGATTTACTAATGCTAGTGGAAATTTGACAATCGCTTACAGTTCCTTTATGAAATATTTTTGTAACTCGTTGTATTTTCAAATTTGACTGTGCAATATAGTTACTTGAATTTTTTGCAAAATGATGAGTAAAGAAAAAAGAATATGCCTCACCAGGCTCAGTTAGATTTGTTTTTTTATATCTGTATTTTCAATAGTTTTACATCTTCATTCCAGAACATTAGTAGGTAGGAGGTAAATAAAATATATTTATTTTTAATGAACACTTTTATAAATTCAAGTATATAATTGAAAATTATGTGGCTCTGAAGAGAATATATGTAACCTACCTGTAGGGATTTGCCTCAGTGTGTCATACAAATGAAAATATTCAGAAAATGTGCACTTTTAGGTAAGATAAAAGTATTTTCTAGCTTTCATTAGAGGCTAAAATGATCAAATTCATTTCTTTGGCTTCATCTAGACAATGAATTTTTATTCTCATTGCTCATATGAGAAAGACAAAGTAATAGGACCATTTATTTTCGCTTAGGGGATTGCCTTAGGAGAACATTTCCCATTCTTCTATTTTCCTTAACAAAATCATACATTGAAATCAGAGTTTAATAATTGTTATATTTCATGAGGATGTTTCCTAAATTCTCTATTTTCTGTATATTAAATAATTAATTTTCCTTTGCCTCGTTTTCTTTGGACAAGAAAATTTTAATTGAAAAATTGAGTATTCCTCTAACGAAGTTACTAGGAAGAATTTGTTGTTTTATCTGGTCATTTTTCAAAGAACTGTTGTTATCACCGAAAAATTGATCATCTAGCCTAATTTACTAGATGGATCGAAGTACACCATGTAAAGCCAATTTTACCACAGTAAAATTGCTTTCACTTTGAGAAATTACTTAATAAACCACATTTTTAAAGTAATTTATTGTCAAAACCATGAAGAATAATTAAATAAATCATTATTTATCTAATTTTCCTCTAGGAATAATTAATTAAACCACTATTTTATTATTATTCCTCATCAAATTCGACCCAATCATGAAAAATAGACAAATAAATCATCATTGTTCTTATTTTTCTCTAAGAAGAACTAATTAATCATGAATTAATTATTATTCTTTCTTAAATTTGACTAATTCCGTTTGGAATAATTAAATAAATCATTATTTTCTTTTTAATTATTCCTTAAATAATTCCTTGAGAGAATAAATTCATCATTTATTTATTTATTATTTCTAAATAAAAGTTTGAATACTTTGTCCCTCCTAAACAAATATAATAAACTATTCCAAGTGGTTATTCCAAGAATGGGATCAATACTATTTTATTATTGCTCATTATTCGAGGATAACTCAATATTTTGTTATAAATAGAAGGGTTTTCCATTCATTATTCACTTTTTATTATTTTCATTGTTGCACTCACTGTTCTAACTCTGATTATTTTCATTGTCGCACACCATATATATGTTGGGTTTATGCATTATGGAGGAGAGAGACTCTACACATGCTGAAGACGTTTGAGGATAGCCAAGAACCCATCCCATAGAGGGGGACTGGTATCATCCATTTGTTCCCTTCACAGGCATTATAATAAAATTATTCTTTGCATATCTGGTTTCCATTGGATGATTGGAGTTGTTACTATTTCTTTTTGTAGTTTAACTATGATTGTGGCATAGATCCAGACTTCGGTAGGTTTTGGTTTCTATCAGTTATTGTAGATCTATAATTTTTAGCATCCATTTATATTTTGTGATTGTTTGTCATCCACAATTTTAAGTGGGTTCTTTTTCGTACATCATTGATAAGAAAACACTACAACAAACTGGCGACTCCACTAGGGAATAATTCTAATTCAGAAACCTGGGTCTCCAGTACAAATTGGCGACTCCATTGAATGTTATACTTTAGATCTAGAAACCTGGGTGACCTTTGGTTTTCAACTCAAGGTTTCTTCTTTTCTCAATTCTATTAATGTTTCCTAGTTTTCTAACCCTAGATCTTGTTAGTCCTTACAATCTCCTAGGCTAAAAAGGAAATTGAGAAGGGCAACCTCAAACCACTTTAGCTCAGTAGATAGCCCTACTGAGCATGAGAGGGATCTCTCTAAGTCTCATATCAGTGATATGAATTTAAAGAAAATGCGTTTTAGGCAGATATATGTATTTCTTTGTTTTTTTTGTGAAAAATTGGGTTTTAGGGTTTGTTGAACTTAAGGTTTGGAGCCATAAAATAGGTCTAGGTTGTAGGAGTGCGAGAGAAAATTGAGGAGCAAGATATCAAAAGCCATGTTGTATTTTGAATATTCTCAGCATATTATAGAGGAGAAAGTATTGAAGAAAATAATGAGCACAAGTAAACATGATTTCATTAGCTTAGGAAGACATAAACATAACTTTGAAAACCAGATAACAGAGCTTGACAAACAAGAATTTTGTATATTTCACTGTAAGGCATCCATAGAAATAAGAGATATCATGTAGATAAAGATGTTTAAACCATTCGAGAACAAATAGAATGAAGTATAAGAACCATGAACTCATTGGGATAGAGTTCCCTGAAAATAGCTACAACCTGTCTCTATATTAGCTGAAAAGATGATTACATGCAAGATTCCTTCACAAAAAGTTCAACCCTCTTCTCCTTAAGAGAAATGATACATATAGAATCTTCTAGACCACTTTCCCACCTTCAGGAATCAAATTCCTTGGTGAAGGAACTGACTCCAATATTCTCTCAACCAACAGGTGAGAATGAGAAGGTGAAACTCAAATAGTTCATAGAGAGTTTGTTTAGGAGTTTGTTTCATTTATGAGGCCTAATAAACATAAAAAATAACCTATTATGTAAATTTATTCATGCCTACGTCACTTAGCCTCGAAACTAGTGCCACTACTCAGAGAATCTTGACTTTGACTAAGTCAAACTAGAAAATAGAAATTTTACACAATGAAATTTACAACTTAAAACATAGAAAAGTAAAGAAGCGCGACTCTGACTTTGAGTTGATTTTTAGGTGTTGTCGAGGGGTCAAAATTAAAAATGGAGAGAATGGTAAACTATCCCTTTAGGTCTAGTTTCCAGAACATTCGAATATTTGAATTTACACTAAGCAAAGGCCTTCGAATATCCATTCTCCCATAGTCACTCCTTGTGCACAACGCCTATCAAAAAAGGGTCCATAATGCTAGTTTTTTGCTGCTTTTTTGCATTTTTCTCCAAAACTAAGCCACCTCTAGAAAATATGATCAAGTGGGTTTTTAGAGGATTGCAAGATATTTCCAAAAAAGTAGATGTTTCCTCAAATGGATGCCTGAGGAAAAAGCATAGCACCTTTTGGAGCAACGAATTTGCTGAATGTAGACAAAAAATTCTCAAAAAAATAAAGTTCTCATAATTTGTTCCAAATTAGATGGAATGTGTAAAAATATGTTTTTTAAACCTTCATAGATGCTTGAGCAAGAATCTCCAAGTTTCCCTCATCCTTTTGGTCTTTTTTGGCTTCCTTGAGCTTGTTTTCAAGTTGCTTTACCTTAACATTGGCGATCATGTTTTGAGCCTGATAGTGGCGCGCCATATGTCTGAGAAACTGATTATCTCTATTTTCCTTCTCAGGGAGCTTCTCCAAGTATTCGTTCACCCTGTTGAGCCAATATTCCTTGTTTTGATTGACCTCAAGTGCAATCCTATCTTGTAGGTCTACGTCTTCATTCAAGAGAATATGCTCTTCCTCTTCTTGCAATGCTTTCTTTAGGCCCTTTGTTATTGACCTCTTCCTCTTTCCTTTGCCTTTTGATCCTTCAATATCACTTGATCTCTTTTCCCTTGCCAAACTGCTACAATAACTTGGCTTGTTCTGTTTCCATGATCAATTCCTTTGCTTTGAGCTGACTATTCTCTTATTCAAGGAATGAAATGACATATTTTTCTCTTTCCCTATTGATTGCAAGCTCTTTGATTTGATCATATTTATCTCTAATTTTTTTTCACAAGCTTGAAGTCTGATCCTCTGCCTCTAAATCAACTAGCTCAAAATCATGGTCAACTATGTCTTTATCTTTCGTTGTTGGTCCCTGCTTTGTCGACGAAGAAGGCTTGGCCACTTTCTCTCCACGAGAATAAAACACAAGCCTCTGTCCTTTCTTGTACACTTTAGTCACCTCAGGCTTAGGAACTTGAGTTTTCTCCACTAATTTTCTAGAGGACACCACCTCCATGTGTTGTTTTGGTACACTAGAAGACTGAGCTACTACATTGGCTTCATGCCATTTCCGGGCTACTTCCAAAAAGGCTTCCCAAGCCATACCTTTCTCTGCAAGATGGTGAAGGACAATAGTTTTGATTAGACTGTGATGGAAAAAGCTTGGGGAGTGCTCGTTTTTTTTCAGTTGTATCTTTTCTGACATTTTGGAAATTCTCCTAGATAGGTAGTTACACATGTTGAGTGGCTTTTGAGAGGTGAAATACATCAGGAGGAAAATATGATAAGCATACAACCTGGAGAATATCCTTTCACATGTAAAAAACTTCATGACAATCTTCATCAAAGGGGCATATTTCTCCAATAAGTATATGAAAGGCATAGTGTGAGCATGTTTTTCCCTGTATGGCATTTTTAAGAAAGGCTTGTAGTATTCGAGATCTAGGGTAATTCCTTTGAACCAATAGTCACCATCGTCTGGAAACCTTGTTGCAAGTGAGATGGAGGCCACTAAAAAAATGAACTCAACACCAGCGATGACAAAAATTTCACCCTCCAACTGAGTTTCCACTCAATCTATTAATTATTGATGAAATCCCACTTCACTCACTCTTTTGCAAAACTCTAAGCAATGTACATCCTCAAAGAACCTTTTGATGAAAGGATAGAAGTTAATTTCATTACAATTTGATGGCTCAAATCTGAGGATCTTCCCCCCTTATGATTTCTTTTCCTCGCTAGTGAAGTTTCTGCCTCCATGTTGACAAAAAACCCTAGCAGCAGGCAACGAAAAATAAAGTGTGAGGTATAAATGGAAATAAAGTGATGTGAAGGTGGATTTTGACAAAATCATAGAGGAGGTTTGAAAAAGGTGGATATGAACTTTGGAAGATGATGAAAATGAGTGAATAAATAGTGGAAGAGTGATCTTCTTGCAAGGAGGAAAAGCACGACATGTAATGAAAAACGCCCAAAAACCTCTAGGAATTAGCTAGGGTTTTGCTTTTTTGGGGGGTAAAAATTTGTTTTGAGGTGGATTAAATGGTTAAAGTGGTTTATTAAACATGTATGTAGGTGTAGGACAACATTTTACATGTTTTAGAAACCAAAAATAAAAATGACCATTATCACCCTATCATTTACCATGCAAAATTTCACTATAAACCCTAATTTGAATAATCATTGACATGAGATGATTTTGGAAATAAAATGAGGGATAATAATGATGTACTTACTTGTCTCTTGGCTTAGAAGTCAACAAAATTAAGCTTGCAAGCCAAAAAGTGAAATTTGGAAGAGTTTCGGGTGAATTTTGGGCATTCTGTCTTGAGTGCAGTGCTTTGTTCCATAGCGCAACGCCTGTGTGCAGCGCAGTTCTTCTGAGAAAAATGCCTCTAGTCTGAGTGAAAATATTTGTTCCTGAGTGTAGCACCTTAAGATTTTTGCCAAATTTTCCTGGGAAACCAACTTTCTTACTCTCTTGGATGGGATAGCTCGATTCTCAAGAGTGAATGGGAGGTAAATGAACGAAGTTTGGGGGCTTTTGAGTTTATATAGGAAAAATTATTTCCCTTTTTGAAAACAAAATGGGACCCACAAACCTTTAAAAACAAAATTTTTAGTTTTGAAAGCAGAGTTACCTTTGCCACTAAAAACCTAAGCTGCCTTTTACTTTCCTGAGTACTGGAACTCCTTCCTCTGGAACTTTTTGAACATGAGAAATGATGACTGTGTGAAAATTCACAAATGAATACTCAAGAGTGGCTTGTCATGCTCTATTCACCACTGGGTTTATTCATGAAAGTGATGGACCTTGGAAACCCTAGCGACCTAATGAATGACCTGAGACTAAATGGAATGATGATGATGACTCACATGTTTTTTTTATTATAACACCTCCATAAAAGTGTGATAGGCAACCGACATGAGTGAATTTCCAAAATACTGACTTCATCTCTACAGTGACCAAACAATGACCAAATTTTGATAGTCTTGACAAGCATAGTAAAAGCACATTTGATCCAGGCGACAGGCTAACAAGACTTACACTAATAGATCTGATAAATTTCTGACATCACAAGCTTTCTGGTTGTTTCCGCGTGTCACAGGACCCAGCCGCAAAAAAGGCGACAGTTTTTTCCCAAATTTGCAGACCTAGATCCTCGGAATAGAAAACATAGTTTTCATCCCAAAAGGTGCAATCTAGGCTTCAAAATATAGCTTTCAGCCCAAAAAGTGCGATTTCAATAGAAAATAGGTCAAAACCTACAATTTCTAGGTTTTGGGATTTTTCCCAAATCTATTTTTGAGTTTTGTTGAGAGATGTTTGTTAGGTATCAAACCTCTATCTCATCCCACATAGGCATTCATCCACTCTGATTTACTCATCGAAGTTGAATTTAGCCTCCCCTAGGTATTCTACTATACTTCCACCTTTCTAGGAGGAGTTTAGTTGAGTGAGAAGTCTGAGTTTTTGCAGCAACATCAGCCACATTTGCTAGATCTATAACCTTTTGTTTCAGATCTATTAAGATAGGTTGCTACCATCCATAGTTTCACATTCAAACTTGTTTGGTCATTCCCTTAGGGTCCTATTGGTTTCCCTAGGTGTTTCACCCATCTCCCTATCTTTTTACAGCGATCTTCCCCTCTAGATTTTTGTTATTGTTCAACCATTTTCCATCATCTTAGATTCACTTGATCCTAGTCACATCGACATTCAAATCTCTTGACTATTTTAGTGTATTTTCCATTGATCTAGCCACGAAGCATGTAAAGTGTTTGCAAACCTAGTTTAGGTGGGGTTTAATTGATTACTTTGTTTTCATTTTCTATTATTTATTTCATTTTATTTGTAGCAATATTTTTCTCTTTTACAAACATTATCTGGGCTTAATCAATTAATACACTTGCACACACAAGCACAGCTTAAGTGAGGGGTGCTTGGTTTACACCGCCAAGCCAAGACTTAACATAATAAATTTATCTCACTGCATCAGAGACAAAGAATATATTGTTGATCTCCCTTCACCATTTCTATCTTTCGTGTGTCCTACCATCATTGCACCACCAAGGCATGTGTCACAGAGAATATTAGGTCTTCACCCCCATTTTCCACTTAGGCGTATTACCCCTCCTTGTTGGGTTCATGTTCATAGCCCTCCGAGTCCCCATATTGACTCTTCTCTTGGTCCTTCTGATTCCTTATCTAATTTTGAGCCTCCTTCCCCACATATCGTCACCATGTCTAGACCCACAGCTGGTGCAGGAACCCAACTTGGTGATGGCCCTAGTTCTATCCCAATGGTCACATCAAGTGGAACAGTCTCAAGAACCATTTCGGTAGCTCCCATGCTCCCATTTGTGGCCGGGTTAACTCAACTGGATCTTAACCAGTTGAAAAACGAACCCATACGCCATGATGCTAGTTTGCCCTCTATGCCAACTAAGCTTCCCTCAGACATCCCAAAGTTTGAGGGTATTGCCGGTGAGGATCCTACCAACCATGTTTGATGCTTCCACATTTGGTGTTCGTCCAACTCCATAACCGATGACTCCATTCGTCTTCATCTCTCCAATGCACTCTCACTGGAGACGCTGCAAAATGGTATGTAGACCAGCCCTCCGCCTCTCATTCCATTTTCGCGACAATTGCTAAAGCATTCCTTTCATATTTCCGTTTACCTCTCTGGTACAACACTGGTACGAAGCTATTGACTAGATTTTGTCAATCCTCCATCACTCGCCTTTTTGACAATGTTCAAGAGTGGCATGCAAGGAGCAGCACATGCCGTGCCCTACCTTTCAAAGATCGTACCTATCAAGATTGGTATCTTAAGAGCCTTTTAGCCCCCATCAAGAAAGATGTCACATCTCACTTTCCTCGTACCGGTGAAGAAGCTCTCTAGAACACTTTGAGATATGATCTAATTTATGCTTAATCTAGTTATGTCTATACTGTCATTCAAGACCTCCCTCTTCCTGGAAGTGCCAATTCACTGGGGGCATCTCACGCTGCCAACAGTAGCATTGGATCCCTTTGACACCCTTCCCCATACAATCAGCAGATTTGTGGCTACCCATAGTGGGGCACCAATTCCTCCAGTTTTTATGCCCCTCTTATTAGCAACATGTTTCCAGGGCCCCAACCCATATACCAAACTTTTTCTCCTTCTTATGCACATCCTGACACTGCAACCCCTCAAGCATTAGCACTGCAGCATCCCATGCATTCTCAACCCTAGCAACCACTGACCCCTCAGGGCCATGTGTTTATGCAACATAGTGCTACCAATCCCCCAAATTTGTAGAAAATGAATAAGGGGAAGGGTAAGAAGAGTAACTAGGGTAACCAAGGTAAACATCCTAGTGAACCCCAAGGGAACTAGCTAAACACTAAGAACCAGCAATAGGACGGCCAGCCCAAGCAGAACAAGGCTATTCACATGAACAAGCCTTGTGCATTTTGTGGTGTACATGGCCATTATACACATGAGTGTCCTCTTTTACCCCATATGTGCCAAATGTGGGAAGCTCAAGCAACTTCTCGAGGTCAAAAATTGACTCAGAATCCTGCACCCTCTCAATCGCTCGGTCTCACAAATCCTTTCCCTCAACAAGGATTTATTGCTGCTCAACCCCAACTAGGTCAAGCAACCCACCGCTACCAACCCTCTAGTCCTGGTGACTACCAAATCCTGATGATGAACTCTAATGAGGTTAACCCCTCCAATATCGACCTACAAACTTGGTCGCCAATATGACAAGCCCTCCACTTTGTCTACTACCAAGTCCAAAACCAAATTATTTGTCGAGCCTCTTACACCACCAAATGGTCCTTTATAGATCCCTCAACCTAAAATTGAGGTCATTAATAAGATCTCAAAGGTACCATTACATCGTAATGCAGCTTCTGACAGAGCTGCCCATACATACAATATAGTAGACAACTTGGTACAATCACTTGCCGCCATGTCGACACTAGAAGTCCTCCAGTCATGCCCTTCACAAAATAAATCTCTACTAACTGCCTTGGGTGTAGTGGATCCTTCTGATGATCATTTAATTGTCTTCCTGGTTGATACATTAGCATATCCCCCATTGCCTTCATATGTTTCTTTCCAGATACTTGTTAGAGTTCGTAGTGCCATCATCTCCAAATGCATTATTGATGAAGGCGCATCCACCTATGTGATGTCGAATATTGTTTGGAAACAACTCAAGTCGCCTAAGTTTTCCCCCTCCATGATTAGCTTTCGTGCTTGGGATGGACACTCCTCCCAGCCCCTTTGCATGTACCACAATTATTTAGTGACTCTTGCGGGCAATACTGTCCATGTCAATATCAAAGTTGTCAATGCCCCTTTGGATCACAATATTCTCTTAGGTCACAGTTACACGTATTCCATGCCCACTTTTGCATTTGCAGTGTTTCGCAAGATGTGCTTCCCCCATAAAGGGAAGATCATTACCATCGATCAGTTGACTTACTACACGTCGGTATCTGTGACCTGCCTCAAGTCCATCATCTCGTCGATGCCTGAAAACCAGTCTTCAAATCCTTACACCAATGTCTCACCTAGAGTCTATAAGGATTCCTCATTGTTAGGTGCCTTCCCTGGTCCTCCCCCTCCCATTTCCAAACCTACTTCAATGAGTGTTTGCATGTTACAAGTGTCACAGGCTACCCTTAAACAATCCAGTACACCTGATCAATAGCTAGCTCCTCAGCATCTCGTTGTTGCTTCTCCAGCTGAACCCTCTAGATGCACTCCCCCAGGACCTCCTCCATTTATGGGTGCCTCTCCTATGTTCCCTTCAGGAACTGTTCCTCCAGGTCTTGATCATGTAAGAGCTATTCCACTGGGACATTACCCTTCCGGTTAGATACCTTTCTGATTCCCGCCTCTCGAAATTTTTTCTGTAGTTATCATGGCTTCGCTAGTACTTCCTAAAGTGACTCTAAAGATTCCAATATGGTGCATCAATCCCGCTATAAACATTCCACCTAGTCATCTAAGGCTGTATCATGCTTTGACCCTGGTTCAACTGGTCCTGATGACCCCTATTGCTAATTCAGTTCAATTACAACCTCAACAAGACCTAGCTCCTATTGTGAAAGCATCTATCCAGGGGGATAGACCCAAAAGGAAAGATTCAAAGGACAAGGCTCCCCAAGCTCCTCTAGCCCCTGAGGCCCCAAAGCCGACATTCCCATGCACTTTGTGTGGAATTGTTGGGCACGCCACCAACAATTGTCTTGAACTTCCTCAACTTAAATTTTGTGCATGGAATCCCCCCAATGCATGTTTTGGAGCTTAAAGCCCAAGTTTTGACCAAATCCTTTGTAAAAGCTCCACGAATTGTGGGTGCAAAGTGCGAAGTCATCATAGAGTAACAGGGTTGCCGACCCTCATTTTTATAATGTAATGTCGGCTTGATAGACCTACCCAAGTTCCGCAGACCATGGGATTGTATAAATAGAGTGAGGATCTAAGTGTATAAGGTAGCATGTAGATAGAAGAAGCATGATGAGTCTAAAAGATTGAGTTGAAGTGTAAAGTGTGTCATTGAGTTGTAGAGTAGGAGAAGGATCTGCAGCTAAGTGCGCAGAGGCTTAGTAGTCCGTAGCTAAGTGCATGGACCCCTGCAACTAAGTGCGCGGGGTAGGTCAATTCTATAACCATTAGAAGAATTAATAAAGAGAAGTTTACCGTATTTCTATGTATCTTTTCCTGTTTAATGTATTATTGGGTATAAATTGCAACTGTACTATTTATTTGCTATGCAAACTTATATGTGTGTGTTGTATAATTAAATATAACACATGGCTTCTATTTATGCGAAGGTAACTAACTGATGAAGGAAGATAGGAAAGATTTCAGGTGAAACTTAAGGAAATCATGTAGATCACTGCCCTAGTAGTGTGGAAGCCCCACAGTCCCTGGTTAGTGCTACGGGAAGGCAGGTATATCAAGGCGCAAAGGCTAGGGAAGTGCACAAAGCAACCTGTGTGCAAGGATGAGAAGTTGGACTGAATCAAACCCTAAGACATCTCGAGTGTGATAAAACCTGGTTCCAGCACCCCCGCATACTACTTCGGGTGAGACCTCAGTCCACGCTCCTTGGAATGTTTTCGAAAGCGACAATAGTATAGTGATTTGTTTGGCTAATTAACTCCGAACCTATGTCTCGCCTGAACAAGCCAACAAATGGTTTCATTTCTAGGACCAGGATCTACATAGAGATGTTTGATGTCGTATCATTGGAATCCGATAAAGAAATAAATTGAAGATTGGTTGGATAGGAAGATTCACGAGTTCACGGCGTAGGAAAATAGGAACCTGTGACTATCAAGGGAATAGTGGTTAGACTGTTACTTATACACAGAGATCCACAAAATTTTCTTCACATCATTCCCTATTGAGCTATACGAGTGGATCGTGAAGCTAGCATATAACCAAGGAAGGTGTAATATTGACAGACCTATTGTGTGGATTCCATAATTGATGCGTATATTTGAAGCATCGAAAGATAAGATCACGTGCACTATTGATCAGTGACTCGATCGAATTATAAGAGGATTCATCACCGAGTTCGTGTTAGATACTTCAGTCAGCTATAGCGAGGAAAAACGAGGCTTCCTCAAAGGGCGGTGAGGTAAGTACGTTAAATCTTTGAACACTTGGATTAAAATGCTACTATGTGAAAATGTATTATGTGAATAAATTGATGTTTCGGGCTACGCGAAGTGGGAGAATCTATAGAAACGATGATAGTACAAAACTAGAAACTATCCCCTTGATTTCACCTCTCTGAGGGGGCGAAGAAGAGCTTGCGAAGGTCTCATCGAGAAGTATGATCAATTTGATAAGTCAAAGGGTTCTACCTATACCACCCCCACCCACACCACTGGCAGTTTCATCGTCTTCAACCCCATCTTTGCCAATATCACCTCCTCCACCACCACGAATCAATATGGCAAGCGCGATAAAGTTGCTAGAGTTCAAGGGAGTAGGGAATGAAGATCCAGACCAATTTTGGTTTGTGATAAAATTTGTATGGGAAGTGCAGGGAGACATGGATGAGAATATAAAGAAAGTGATGTTGGTGAGTGCTCTGCAAGATAACGTGTTGACCTGGTACATTAAGCATTCTAATGACAATCCAAATGTGGGGATCGTAGATATTCAAACTAAGCTAAACAAAGAATTTAGAAGGCTATAGTCAGAGGCACAATTGATCATTGGATTCATGGAAATCACGATGCTACCAGGCGAGACCCCTTGGGAGTTGGATCAGAGATTGAGGTGCACAATTTGTGAAGATAACATGACATTTATGGATGGACAATGCTGTGAATGGTTTGTAGCATCATTAACGCCGCATCTAAGGAATGCACTATTAAAACAGAGGCTAACAACTCAGATCGAGCACTTGGAGGTTGCAATAAGATTGTACAAGACCCCGATACAAGATCCCAACCTAGGAGTCTAGCATATTGACGCGCAGTTGAAAAACTTGTACCTTGAGATGTAGAGTTTGAAATAAGATCGGATAGCTCACCCAGAAGTGCATGATGAGGTATGGTGCATAAAGTGCAAGGGTCAGGGTCATGACAAGGACCACTGCCTAATGTTTCCAAATTACCTCGCAAGAGGAGGACCATTACCATTGAGACCGAAGGCACAAGCAAGACTGAGTGTGACACCTGCATTATGCTATGCGATTTGTCAGATAGGAGGAAATCATGCTACAGATAGCTGCCATTTATGACAAAAGTACATGCAGAATTCACAGCAATTGTTATGTAATTTCTATAGATCAGTGGGATATGATGAGTGCACCTATAGAAGTTATGAATTGATGATGGATCAGACTCCTACCTACAAAGTTCAGGCTGAAATGTGAGCCCTTGACCAGAATGTAGTGATGGCGCAAACTGGATTTCAGGGGTGCGGACAAGGCCGAGGTG
The DNA here is from genome assembly GCA_000404065.3 of Pinus taeda. Lineage (NCBI taxonomy): Eukaryota > Viridiplantae > Streptophyta > Pinopsida > Pinales > Pinaceae > Pinus > Pinus taeda. The sequence continues at coordinate 21,842 of APFE031614415.1, read as the reverse complement.
GAGGAGGACCAGGAAGAGCTTGTGGACAGTTGATATGTTACAATTGTGGAGGGCCAGGACATTATGCCTGTGATTGTGCAATGCCAACATGGCCATCATGGTTATATTTTACATTGTTTTGTCATGAGATAGAGGATTATCCTACATTGATAGCCAAGTTGCGCGATAAAGGAGCACTCCAACCTTGCTTGACTCAAAACCTGAAAATGATGAGGTCTGAGCCACAAGAGGAAGACCTAAATGTAAATATTCTACTCTGAAGTAGAATTATGACAGGGGACTACAAAGGCAAGTAGCCTAAAGAAAGTACTTGGGTTCGCAAGGCTCCAGTGAAGGAACCCGAGTTTGATTTGGAGCGCGTTAAGGAAACCTTCATGGAAGCCAAGAAGAGCTTCGCTGATGCCTCCACTTCAGGAAGTAAAGATAGATCGGAGCCGAAAATGGACCCATCGATGCTCACCATGTTCTTGGAAACATGCATGAAGATGTTGTGCGACAACAAGGCTCTAAAGGGGCTACAAGAACTCATAAATAGATGTGTTGGGACTGTGCGAAGAGAACCCCGGGTAGTCCAGAATCTCGGAAAGGACATGACGTGAATGGGAAGGGAGATGAGATTGACCATGCAGATTGGGGAATATGAGATGGACCAAGTGATTTTGGATCTAGGATCGGATGTGAATGTCCTGCCGAAGTAGACATGGGAACGCATGGGAAGACCTACACTGCAATGGTCCCCTATCCAACAGTGGATGGCGAACCAGAAAAAGATCCTACCTATGGGAAGATTGCAGGGAATCACAGTAGATATCGAAGGAGAAAGCGCGCTAGCAGATCTCAAAGTGATAGAGATTGTTGATGACAACAATCCCTATCTTGTGCTATTAGGAATAGATTGGGCCACTGACATGAATGGAGTGATCAATCTAAAGAAGCATAAGATGATTTTTGAGAAGAAATATCTGCATTTAGTTGTACCTTTCAACCTTGTAGAAGGATCATGCTACATAGAGCTACTGTGTGACTATGATAGCAATGATGGCTTGGACTACATCTACAAGATAACCATGTGAGAGCAGGGTTGGGTGAATCTAAATGCGGAGTGATGAATATAATGGGAGCATGAAATCTCCTACATGTCAGATTCTGATGAAGAGATAGAATGATGGCAGAACTGGTTCCATGAGGTAACCACATTGAACTGTAACATGATGACTAGATCACTACGTTGTGTATCAATGGAGGTAACGGATTTGCCTACGTATGATGGGTTAAGTGAGGTGGATGACTTCCTGAACATATTTGAAAGAGAAGTATTGGAACAATAACATTTCAAAGCTTTGAAATGGGTACTACATGCTACTCTTGCAAGGTGGTGGGGTACACACCAAAGGAGCTTCAAGGATTGGCATGAATGTAGAACGATGATGCGCATGTGGTTTGGGAAGCCTTAGATGTGGTTAGACGACAAGTATGACGGACTAGATGATCCATGCACACACCTCACCAAATTGACAAAAGTGTATGGGGAAGAGCCACAACCTCAGTGGGTGCACCTATTCTATGATACACTGGATATTATACCCATGAACTGGTATATAGAGACAGAGCTCCGCCATGGAACGAGTGAATGGGATATCTTGAGCAAAGGATTCCTATTAAACTTCATGTTTGAGGATCATTGGTAGGATACTATTGATGATGTGCTACAAGTAGTCAAAGGAGCGATCTTTAAAATACCCCAGGAGCCAATGGAAGTGCTTGAGCCTAAATGGGTGACCCAGCTGAGTTGCACGCTAGTGTGTTACAATGTGAATACTGAAGAAGATGATGAAGATCTGAAAAAATTTAACATTACATAAATGAAAAGCTATCATGAGGTTCAAGGGCCATTGATTGAAGACCCCGACATAACCGCGCCGGTAAAGACAAAGTAGGTGAACATTGGTATGGAGGCTGAACCTAAGTATGCAATGATCGATAGCTACTGGGCTGACACGATGATGGATAAGGTCGCTGAGTTACTCCGCAAGTACTAGGACTTATTCCCGACCATGATCACAGACTTAAACGGGATAGTTGGCGATTTAGGGATGATGAAGATCACCTTAAAACCTGACGCAAAGCCGGTTAAATAGAGGCACTGTCACTTGAATATGAAGTACAAGGAAAAGCTACGCATGGAACTAGACAAAATTCTCATAGCTAGAATCATTGAATGAGTGGAAGAATCTGACTGGGTAAGCCCTATGGTAGTATAGGAAAAGAAGCAGAAGGGTGAGATAAGAATATGCATGCACCTCAGTAAATTGAATTACGCATGTGTGCACAACCCATTCCTAACTCCATTCACAGATGAATTATTGGAAAATTTCGGTGGGCAAGAAGCATATTCTTTTACTGATGGGTTCTTAGGGTACCACTAGATCAAAATCGCGCCGGAAGACAAGAGAAAGACCATCTTCGCAATTTTGTGGGGCTGCTTTCAATACACTGTTATGCCATTTGGGTTGAAGAACGCACCAGCCATATTTTTGCGCATAGTTGTTGAAGCACTAAAAGAATATATCCACAAATTCCTGGAGGTCTATCTGGATGATTGGACTATATTTGGATTGGTAAAGCATCATGTAGCAAGCTTACACTTGATGCTGGATACTTGTCGATGACACCAAATCGTGCTAAACCTCAAGAAGTGTACATTCCTCATTCCGTTTGGGAACCTGTTGGGACATGTGGTCTACAAATAGGGACTGATGATAGAGCCCATGAAGATTGCAGTGATTCTGAATTTGGAAGCATCGCGAAGTGTTAAAAAGTTGCGTGTTACCTTGGGAAATACAGGGTACTACAGGAAGTTAATCAAAAGCTATGCCCAGATCACCACGCCAATGGTGAAACTGTTGAGAAAGGATGTAACGTTCTCCTAGAGTGATGATTACATAAAGAGCTTGGATGTACTAAAAGAGCAATTGGCCTCCACTTCAATCCTGGTCTTCCCAAAATGGGATGTAGAGTTTCGTGTCCATGTTAACACGCCGTGTATAGCGCTGGGAGTGCTAGTAACATAGGATGGTGGAGAGGGATTGGATCACGCTATCGCATTCAAAAGTCGCAGGGTGTCTAATGTAGAAAAGAATTATTCCACAATCAAATGTGAGGGGTTGTCTATGGTGTACGCGCTCCAAAAATACTGGCACTATTTGCTAGGGGGACACTTGAAGATGTATACAGACCATTCCGTGCTAAAATGCTTGGTGAATAATCCGATGTTGGGGGGGCACATATGCAGGTGGCTTTTATTGTTCCAAGAATTTTGAGGTTGTTGTGAAGCCTGGATGACTGAACGCGGGACCGAATCACGTGTTGCGCATTGAGACAGGAGAGGAACCTACTAGCCTGGAGGAAGGATTACCTGACGCACAACTCTTTACTGTGTAGATAGTGGATGGACACTTTGAAGATATAATCCACGTTCTCACATCTGGAATTATGCCAAAAGAGTACTCTGTCCAGCAGAAGAAGGAACCGGTGGTGCATGGGACATATTGTACTGTCATTACAGGGCACCTATATATGATGGGCAATGATGAAATACTGCGAAGGTATGTACCTAAATTTGAACGAAGTCAGATCCTCGCGGAAGCGCATAGGGGTGCTGCAGGAGGCCACTATGCAGGGCGAGTGACCGTGCAAAATATTCTTTGCGCAGGGTTGTGGTGGCCAACCCTTCATTGGGATTTAAAAGCACACTATAAGGCCTATGATATAGGTCAAAGAACAAATAAACCACTGTGGAGGGACAGGATGCCTTTGAATCCATAAATGACACTACAACCCTTCGAAAAATGGGCAATCAACTTTGTAGGACCTATCAAACCATAGGGAAAAATGGGTGTGAGATACATTATCACCACAATAGAGTACCTAACTCATTGGGTAGAAGCACAGTCAGTCAAAGACTACACGGCTACCATAGCTACGAATTTTTTGTTTGAGCAAGTGTTGACTCAATCTGGATATCCAAAAATCTTGATGACCGGTCGCTGTACACATTTCTCGAACGAAACAATCATCACGCTAACAAAAGAGTTTCAGGTGTATCATCATAAAAGTACACCATATCACCCACAAGACAATAGGACAGTAGAAGCATTCAACAAAATACTAGAGACTATGTTGACCAAAGTATGCAACATGCAGCAGAGTGATTGGGACCTGCGCATACCTACAGTAGTATGGGCTTATAGGACAACGTGCAAGAAACTAACGGGACAGACAACTTTTCGGTTGGTTTATAACGTCGAAGTTGTCATGTCAATGGAGTATATTATGCCTAGTCTGTGCATAGCACTGCTCACAAGTATGACGGACCCCGAAGCTCTAGAAGAGCAGCTCGCACAGTTGCAAGAACTTGAAGAGAAATAGTTCCTCACTTGGCTTCCATCAACAGGTACAAAAGCAACGCGAGGAGGCCTAGCACGATCAACATATTAAGTTGCGCACCATCAAGGTAAATGATTTAGTGGTACTGTATGACAGTAAGTTTGATAATTTCCTAGGAAAGTTCAGAATGCATTGGCTGGGACCATAACCTATTAAGGAGTTTACAGTGGAGGCATGGTACAACTGGTAAAGCTAAATGGAGATCCTTTCCCAGGCAAAAGTGAATGGCAACCGATTGAAGCCCTACATGGCTGGCCCGGCTATCTGACTAGCTGGTAGATGCACAGTCCTTGCACTCCAAGGATCTGGAAGAAGGCGCGGGACTATAAACAAATGCAGGGGATGCAAGAATAGGTCCAGGGAAGCAGTTCTGACTTTGTGGTCTCAGAACAATGCATACACGAGATCCAGCACGTAGCCGCTTAGTGCGCTACTGACCTTATAGTGGTTTAGACAGAGTTGGAGGTACTCTGCGCGAAGATCCACGTGTTGACAAAATGACTCGAGGGCAAGTCACAATGTTTGTGTTGGGGGCATGTTGGGCATGGAATCCCCCCAAGGCATGTTTTGGGGCTTAAAGCCCAAGTTTTGGACAAATTTTTTGTAAAAGCTCCATGAATTTAGAGCACAGAGCATGAAGTCATAGTAGATTCACAGGGTTGTCCGCCCTCATTTTTATAATGTAATGCTGGCTTGATAGACCTACCCATGGTCCACGGACCATGGGATTGTATAAATAGAGCGAGGCTCTAAGTGTAGAAGATAGCAAGTAGCTACAAGAAGCATGATGAGCCTAAGAGATTGAGTCAAAGTGTAAAGTGTGTCATTGGGTCCTAGAGTAGAAGGCTCTGTAGCTGAGTGCGCAGAGGCCTAGTAGTCTGCAACTGACTGCACGGACCTCTATAGCTAAGTGCGTAGGGCAGGTTGAGTCTGTAACTATTGGAATAAATAATAAAGAGAATTTTACCATATTTTTCTGTATCTTTCGTTGTTTAATTTATTATTTGGTATAAATTGCAAGTGTATTGTTTATTTGTTGTGCGAACTTATATGTCTGTGTTGTATAATTAAATATAACACAAGGCTTCTATTTATGCGAAGGCAACTAATTGATGAAGGAAGATACGTAATATTTCAGGTCCAGCTTAGGGAAATCGTGTAGAGTGCTGCTCCAAGAGTGTGGAAGCCCCACAAACCCTGGTTAGGGTTGCACGAAGGCAAGTATATTAGGGCACAAAGGCTAGAGAAGTGCGCGAAGAAACCTGCTCGTAGGGACAAGTAGTCGGACTGAAACAAACCCTGAGACATCTCAAGGATGCAAAAACGTGGTTCTAGTACCCCCCCATACTACTTTTGGTTAGACCTCAGTTCGCGCTCCTCTGACTATTACCAAAAGGGCCAGTAATACAAGGATTTGTTTGGCTAATTAACTCTGAGCCCGGGTCAGGCTCCAACAAGCCAACATTAAAGCTTTGATTCATGAAGCATTCCCTGAGTTGAACATTCTGGAAGTCAATGTTAACTTACCGGTCCCACCTAAGAAACTCAAAGCACTTCGCACAAACCACCCTTGTGCTCTATGTGATCTTAATGGTCACTATTCCCATTGTTTCCCTCGTCTCGATGAATTTCGCGATTGCCTTGAGGTGATTCTCGAATATGAGGCCACTCATAGTCAAGCCTCTGCTCCTTTACCTATATTTTCTACTACCACGAGTCAACCAAAACAAGGAAACTTTGGCCCTAGTATTGTGATCCCTCCCCCCCAATGTCGAGATGATGGAAACCATAGGCGCCATTCTTTACCTATCGTCATCCTTGAGTTCCTTGCAGGAAAACATTTCTAAGGTTAGTACATGCATTTTTATCGAACCTCCTTCCAAACAATCTTAGGTCTCAACATTAGTAGACCATCCATGCACCAGTGCATTGTCTATCATCGAGATGATGTGCATTTGAACCTTATTTCTCAAGTTGATGCACTAGGTAATGCCATTGCATCATGTACTTAGTCTTCCTCCCATCCGCCCATCTTCCAGCTTGATGAGGACACCATGGAAGCTACATCTACACCTGATTACCCGCACACTTGAGTAAGGGGGCATTTCTTCCAGAGGATTTTGAAGGCCATCTCCTTCCTAATTAACCAAATGCTTTATACCTCCATAAATGTTGCTCACAACACATCCATTTGATTTTCATGTCTTTATTTCTGCCACGTAGTAAGGTAGATTGCATCATCTCATCTGTTTTCTTTTGCACGTTTCAGATGGATCCATCGTCAACACCATATATCGGTCATGTCGACGGTGCAAGTCGCTTCTCTAGGAATCTAGCCTAGGCCATTTTTACCCCCTTGCATATGTTATTCCTTCAAACGGTGTGTGCATTGGATCTGCCACCAATAATCAGGCTGAATATGATGTAGTGATAGGTTTTTTTATCAATTCCCTTATTTGTCGCATCCTCCATCTTCATGTTCATTTAGATTCCTTGCTACTTGTCATGGAATTGAATGGTGTGTATCGTGTGCATATCCAAGTCCTATTTAGAAAATATCTATAAGTGAAGGTATTGGTACGTGAATTTAAAACCATTACTTTCAGTCATGTGCCTAGAGCCCGAAATAGCTATGTAGATACCATTCCAAACAACATTCTACATTGGCATTTATCACATGTATAGCACAGACGATAACTGCACAAATGGTGAACCATCATCGTCATATAAAATGCATAATAATATTATCTATCATATAAGTGTTTGGAGCCCATATCTCTAAATACACCCAATACACCCATAGCATAATAAGGGGCACAAAGGCCCCTACCTCTCCTTTGGAGGATCTCGTGTCAAATTGGGCCGAGATGCTTGAATCACTTTTTCGAGCACTCGGAACATAATGGCGCTCCAAAAATGCCTCCTACTAGGGGGCATCATTCCCACCTTTGCATACCAAATCAAAATCCCATGCTTGGGGACATGATGGATTTCCCCTACACATCTTCTCAACTAAGTCTTGGCCTAGATCCCACCAAGTCTAGGTACGGGCGATTATCCTCCCATTCCTTGTATAGTTTGTCCTATCGGCCTCTCCAGCGAGCCATATGCACATCGCATATCGTAGACATTTGATACCATATCTTCAAATGTTCTACTCCTTTAACACCTAGTCCCCATGTTTGACTTAGTGGGAGAGGATGATTCTAGACCTCCTCTAGTAGTTCATTCTTGTTTTCCTCTTCCCTTAATTCTTCACTAGGAACCATCATTCCAGGTAGCATTAAGGCCACCTTTAGAAAATTAAGGGCACTTGCCTAAAAGTCATAGATCCTGATTTTGATGGGTTGCATGTCCGCTATGATCTCCACAAGATTTAGGGCCTTTTCCTCCTCTCCAAATTAACGTCAGGTCACTTAGAAAATTAATCCAAATTGGAGGGAAAACACCCTTTTATAGGAAAATCCATAGTTTTGTTGTCACCCATTGAAACTAGACCATAGCTCATTTTGACAAACTATCAAAATTGTTGGAAAGCTCTCACTGATCTCTATAATGGGTCTTCCTCAGTTTTTGATGATTTGACACTTCACTAGGAAGCCATTTTTCCAAGAAGGGTCACTTCATCACCTCACAAAATCGAGTTTCGTCATAAAGAAAAACTTGTACTTTTAGGTCCACCTCCTCTTAATACTTGTCATACCATATGTCAATTTTCATCATGAGTAACCATCATTTACTCATGTTTTCTTGGTCCCCAAATAGTCTAGTCTGTGTGGCAGCGTCATTGAGTCACCCTTATTCAGAGCAGCTGTGATGAGTCACCCTTGCATTGTTAGAGTCTATTTCATGTCCCATCATATCATGTCACTGTATTCCATCCATATTTACATACCATTCAACCTGTGTTGACCATTTTGGCCCCTAATCATACTATTCCCACCTCCTCCAAAGTTGATTCAGTTGTTGCCAGGTCAACCATGCACTTTATGCTCTGACAAGGGTAGTCGTTTGTTTGTCCTTCAGTCCCACTTCTTCCCCATTATCCCTGGTGTTAGGCCATCAGTCACCTTACTATTTTCCCACATGCTTTAGTTGAGCATCCTCATTGCCTCATCTATCGTGGACCCTATTCTATCGACATCAGCTCATTTATTACAGAAGAACGGCCTAGATGCGAGTGTATCTTGGTTCTAGTTTCCATTCTTGTTCGACACCTTGGATCGAGAAAAGGGTATCATTATTTCCCTTTGACTTGGTCGTTTCATGATCGTGATCCATACACTTGATGGTCTAGTGATGCAATAGATTGCACCAGTGATTCCCGGGTGTGTGTGAGATGTTTCAGACCTCATGAGGGGGTGTCCCTTCAGGTAGCCCCCCACATGCCTAGATGCATACCCACTATGCTACAACCTCAGATGCAGTTCCGCAAAGTTGATGGGTTCAGTTACTACCGATCGCATTTTTTTTTAGAAAATTATATATTATAGAGCAATAGAACACATAAAATATTTCAAAAATTCAACCACCAAAATAAAATGAAATAAGAGAGACACAGATATACGTGGTTCACCTAGTTTGGGCTACATCCACAGAGAAACAACCATTCCTTCCTTTTATATTATCTAGCAAACTGAAGAGATACAACCTACAACAGATCCACTGTAACACCCTCTTTGCTCTTAATCTCCTCTCTCTTCCTCACTCAGAATATAGATATACATAGACGCAATACAATTCCCTCATATATAGTGAGGGGTTGCCTTCTAGGGCAAAAAACTCTAAATTAAACATAACCTCTTCTGTCAGATCATCTGCCTAATGAACAACCCAAATTTACTAGAAATTACTAGACCTTTACAAGGCAATTTTACATCTATTTTTAGCTTCAGGGGTGCTGCACCCCTCTGTGTGGAGGGGTCTACAATCTTCCTGGGGTATACATTTGCCTAAAACCTTTGAATACAAAAAATAAATAGGCTTCACACTGAACAATCTCCCACTTGTAGATTGATTATAGCAACTCCACCATTGCTTCATTTGCTAGACAACGACTCCACTTTGGACCTGGTTGTTTCTCATCTTCTTCATCATACTGGAAGACCAATTGAAACTGAGCAGATTCTTAGTTTCTCCCTGTTTACAACTTTTGTTAACATATCAACAGGATTTTTTCTAGTGTGTATATTTTCCAGCTTCAACTGTCCATCTTCCAATGTTGACCGTATGAAATGGTACTTGAGCTGTATATGTTTAGTCTTGGAATGAAATGCAGAGTTATCTGCAAGATGTATGGCACTCTGGCTGTCACTATATAACCTGCCCAACTCTTGCTTCTTCCTCAATTCATCCAGAAACCTTTGTAACCAAATCATTTCCTTACTAGCCTCTGTAGCAGCAATATACTCTTCTTCTGTTGTTGAAAGTGCAACGACACTTTGGATTTTTGAAACCCAACTAACAGTTGTTCCACCTACAGTAAATACATATCTTATAGTTTATCTCTCTCACCTGCCATATTTGCATCAACATATCCTTGTAGAGTAATGTTTGAACCACCAAGGCATAATGCTTGATTCGTGGTACCTCTCAAATACCTGAGAATCCACTTCACCGCCATCCAATGTTCTTTTCCTGGATTGTTCATGTACCTGCTTACGACTCCCACTACATGTGTAATATCAGGCATTGTGTAGATCATTGCATACTTTAAGCTTCCAACTGCTGATGCATATGGAACTTTAGACATATGAGCCATTTCTTCCTGAGTCTTGGGACATGCCTCCTTACTTAATTTGATATGGCTAGCCAAAGGTATACCAATTGGTTTTGCATTCTGCATATTAAACCTTTTCAACACCTTTTCTATGTACTCACTTTGAGAGAATGTTAATTTGAGATTCTTCCTATCTCTAGTTATTCTCATACTAAGGATTTGTTTTGTAGCACCCAAATCCTTCATTGCAAATGAGTTTGCTAATTTCCTTTTGAGCATATTTATTTCCTGCATGTTAGAACCTACAACAAGCATGTCATCTACATACAATAACAATATAATATAGTTGCCATCATTTTTCCTTTTGAGATAAACGCAATGGTCAGAGTGACATCTAGTATAACCTTGTTCAAACATAAACCTGTCAAATTTTAGATACCACTGCCTTGGAGCCTGTTTTAAGCCATACAAGCTCTTCTTCAACCTACACACTAGTTTCTCCTTCCCTTTTACCTCATATCCTTGTGGCTGGTACATATATATCTCTTCCTCCAAATCCTCGTGGAGAAAGGTTGTCTTTACATCTAACTGCTCAAGATGTAAACGTTCAGCAGCTATTAGACTTAGAATAGTTCTGATTGAAGTCATTTTCACAACAGGAGAAAATATCTCATCAAAGTTTATACCCTTTTTCTGTGCAAACCCTTTCACCACAAGTCTAGCTTTATACATTTTTCTACCTCCATCTTCTTCCTTCAACTTGTGAACCAATTTATTCTGCAATGTTGTTTTACCTGCAAGCAACCTGACTAAGTCCCAAGTCTAGTTATGTGCTAAGGATTCCATCTCTTCTTTCATCGCTTGCTCCCACTTCTTTCTAGTTTCTACCTACACTGCTTCTTCATAACATTTTGGTTCACTAGAATCAGTCAACAATACATAATATAATGAAGGAGAGTATCATTCATGGAGTCTAAACAATGTAAACTTTGAAACGGGAACTATAAACTCAAAACAGGAACTCTGGCCAAAAAACCCCAAAAAAACATCAAAAATAGTGCTCAAAACAAAAAGTGTGTATACTCGAACAATGTTTTTATTTTTCCCCGGATGCGGGTGCCACAGTTCAGGGGGAGGACTAGCCACCTGGCCCCCACGTGATAGCACATGCCACCCCCCATGCAGCATAACTACCCAAGCCCGGCCGCCGTCATCTCGAATTCAAGTCAGGGAGGCAGCTCGGGGCAGTTAATGCGGCCATGGATTGCTGTAAGGCAAGAGCCGAAGGATGGTTCCAGAATGGTTTGGGGTATATATCTCTGGTCGGGGTTGGCTCCCTGCCATTGTTCAGCGATTTTCACAGTCGGTTTGGGGTCTGGTCACCTTACGTTAGGCAGTGGGGGCACGCCTGGTACTGGCTGGGTAGAGCGCCACCTCAGGTCACCCTCAACCTGGTTATTCCCACAGAGCTCAGAGGCCCAATCACGGAATTGTGGTGGGAGAATTGTGAAGAGGGAAGGTGGCGGACCGAGGTTGAAGAAGGGAAGGTGGAGGCTTTCGAAATTCCTGGTCGAGGGGCAAACAAATTCACCATGGCTCGGCTCCGCCATAGACAACCATGCCGAAGAGGCAGGGGCTCAAGCAGAGGTCGCGGACGAGGGCAGGCTGTCTGGGAGCATCACCATTGCTGCTGCCAATTCTGCCACCGTCAAGCCAGAACTGCTCCTCTTCAGGCCGAGCAAGTCGTGGAGGTCAGCGGGGCGAACATGGAAGGTCCAGCCCTTCCAGCATTCGGGTCTGTTGTCTTTACCCTAGGGAGGCTGGGAGACTCTCAGGGGGTCAGTGCGCACATCTCTGTGCTCTTCACAAGAACCCCAGAAGCCGAAGGTGAAGGCTCTCCATCTGCAGGGGAAGCTCCTCACCCAGACATTCCTGGTCAAGAAGTGCCACTGTCTCCTCCTGCAACCAAAGCCACTTCCTCAGGTAAGGCTGCCATGGAGGACCCTTCCTCGACGCGGCCAAATGGGCTGCAATGTGGGAGGGCATCCCTGAAGGGCTCGGTTGGTGCGAGATCGTGGAGGAGAAGCCACCTGCGGATGAGCCACCAGCTCAAGCGCGCCCCTGACTCGGCGCTCATCTCCCATCTCAGGTCCTGCTTCTGCTTCATTTTGATTTGTCATAGTATGGGTATCTACTTGCTCTGGTTTAATGTTATGCTGAGTCACAGTCCTTTTTGTAAAGTCTGTAGTGCAGGTGACTGTCTGCGCGTCGGCTCTTGGTCATGTCAGTTCTTGGCTAGGCCGGTTAGTGGTCTTTACAGTAGAGACAAAGCAGAATGCCCCTGCGAGGGCGTGTTAAGTTTTGCGGCAAAGGCCTGTAATTTTGTTGTTCCGGGTTCACTCCAAAGAACCTGTAGGTCGTCCTGAAGTTTTAAGGTCACTTGGATCCCCTGCGTGGGAGTTTTTTGAACGATTCTGTCTGAACCATGGCTTCTCAGCTGACCATAGAATCCATGATATTTCCCGCAAAAATGCATGTAATTTTTACCATGTACATATAATAGAATCTTAGTCTTTTTACCGAGAAAAAAAACAATGTTTTTATTTTTGAGGCGTCAATTTTGAACATGTTTTAAAATTGGCAGTGACTACAAAATTTACTATGAAATTTTCATGCAAAATATAGCTTCAAAAAGAAACTCATGACATTGGAACAATGATTTTTTTTTAGGGTCAATTTTCAAAATTTAAAACAAATGCTAATAAAACCAAATTTTTATGTGTCAAACAAAGTTGTTTATGCAGGAAAAAACACACTAATGTTTTTGGTAGAATATCATTTTTCTTTCCTCAGTATAAATTTAGCATGTTTTCAACCATAACATGCTAGATACAAAAAAATTGAAAATTTTTCAACTATAAAATTAAAAAACCATGACATGATGAAAAAATTACATCACTAAATGCATTCAAAAGTCATTATTTGTATATTGAATAAAACATATTTTATATCTCTAATTTAATATTGCATTATAGATATTTTAAACAATAAAATTTATCATAATTAAGACATATAATCCAACAACATAAAAATGCCTCATAAATTCTCATTTAACACCATATGGAAAACATTAATTTTATTTGAAGATACGATGCATACATCAGTTATATAAACTATCTTAAAGAATTATTCAAAATCACTCATGTTTTTTGGCACACCATCAGAATTCACATCTTCAGATGAGTGACTGGATGCTGACGAAGATTTTCCACATTCTTCTCTTTCATCAACTAGTGCCCCATCTGAGTCCACATGCATGCCCAACATTTCAGGTTTCAAAATTCTTCTAGATCTATGACTGGTTTCAGGTGACTCCCATGTCAACACAGTTCCTTCTGGTAACAACCTTTTGAGAATCTCTATCGTCTTGAAGCGAAGATTTCCTCTCTTTGTTAAATTGAAGTCATAAACAAGTATGTCTACATCCTCCAATTTTAATATGTCTGTGCGGCGGAGATTTACATTTGTAGCCTTTCTTTTTCTTTTTCCGCCATTTTTTTTGTCAACTACCATGTCTGGCTTATACACACCATTGAATGGGTGTGTATTTGTGGCATACCAATGTACTTCAACACTTCTAACATCCTCATTTTCTGTAAAGACCTTTATAAATTTAGCAACCCAAAATGGATAGCCATTGGGATCTCCATCTACTAGCACTGCAATCATGCAACCCTCCTTAATATCTTGTACTGAACCCCTATAAAAGTCTCCATGGCTTCACGTTGTGCACGAGACCTTCTAGAACCAATATGCATATCTCTTTCCGCTACCTGTGAAGAATTAATAATACCTTGAGATTGTTGTTGTTCAACAATGTTTACTTCCTCATGTTCATTCAACACATTTTGTGATCAAATAAATGGATTTTTCAAAGGTATATCTTCATTTATTGTTGTCGAAATGATATCACTTTGATTATTGAAAAACGACTCCCACAAAACTGAATGAGCAATGTCAAAGTACTCATGTATATCTAATACATTTTTTAATTTCTTCCAGGAAATCAGAATAATTTATAGCACTGTTCTGTCTACGTGCATTCTGAACTTCACCAACTGATTTTAATAACAATATTTTTGATGCAAATATTGGATGATCTGGAATGAACTTCAAAAATTGCAATCCTGATGACGGTGCCCATTCTGTAGTAGTAGAATACTTCTTGCCGCATATTAGTGTTTTCATATCAATTTTTTTAATACGAAATTAATGTTGGAAGCTAATGTCATTAAGTTGTTCAATGCATTTCCCCTCACCATATGATCCCAGAATAAACCTTCGCATGTCAACAATTTCTTCCAACACATCAAAAGTAGGCTCTGGCATGTATGATTTCTTAATACATTCAATTAGTGATGGCAAGCTCCCAACTTCCTTCCTCCTTAATGTGACTGAAAAACGACTGAACATCTGATCAATATGGTCATGAGTGTGCCCAACAAGAAGGAAACCAACCTTTACCTTTTGAAAAATTCCCAATTCAACAAGCATGTTTAGATATCCAAAAACAACTTGATTTTTGTTTTGATGGCAAGTGTTGTCCAATTGTAGATACAAAACTTCAGCAAGATTACCAGACCAATGAGAAATCACATCATGAATTAAGGTTATGGTCAGATTTGCATCATTATGAATATTTGGAGCTGTGAAGTACACCCTTGGAAAAATTTTCCCATTGAAGACCATACAACCAACCAAGTGAAATTGAATAAAGTTTTCCTCCTGTAAATTTTTGGGTGTGCGAACAAAATGTGGTAGAAGTGTTTTCTTCTGGTCCATACCATCAATTATCAAACCCAAATGTTTATTCGGATTATCATAACACTTCTTTCGATGCTTTTACAACTTCTTCCTTTTGTTTTTTTGTTGTTCGCGATGCTCCTGAAGTTGTTTGACAATTAAATCTACAAAACATAAAAGACATTCATTAAGAAATATGTTTTCATAGTTGATGACTATACAATTTTAAAAGTTAAAAGTTATGAATGCTTACCTCTTTCTGAGCCTTCACATTTGTCCCTTTTTGATTTAAGAGAAGCACATGTACTGCAAATCCCATCCTTGTCTTCTTAGGAATACGGACATTGTTGAATTCTTTCTTCCATACCTTCCACAAAATATTGATATGTCAATACTGGCCATGTCCTCAGCACCTTTGCATATTCTTTGTATAGTTGTAGATTTCTCGTCTTGAAAAATTATCTGGAATATGTATTGTCTCTCTATTTGGCATACACTCTCCATGCTTTGAAAATAAATCTTTCATCCATGACATTGCAGTATTTGATAATGGACCAAACTGTCTTTTATGACGTACTTCTGAATACAATGTGGGATCCTTTTTCAAATTTTCTTGAATTCTTGAGAGACGAAAATTCCCAATCGAATGAAACATTTTGAAACCTTTTTTACAGATAAAAAAAGTCCCAATATGATAACCATAACCTGACAATGTAGATTGCATGCACCCAACTAAATATGCATTTTGCATGCTTTTATTCATTGACAAATATCTCTTCTTTCTTTCTAATGCAAATTTGAAATCAATATGTTTCAAGCAATATTTTTGGCAACATTCACTTGAAATTAGAGCACTGATAGAACTTCTTCTCGTCAGATATTCTGCTCTACCCCTTGTATAACTAGAACAACTTGCATTGATACGAAAAGGTCTACTCCTACTCCTTGATACAATATTTCTTGGCAACATCTCCATCATTTGATCATCATTTGTATAAGGCTTTTCATCATCATTAAGAGGAATGTTATCCACACTATGATTATCTCTGCTTTTCAAATATTGACTTGGAGGATATTCTTCATCTTCCACTTCTTCAGTGCTACTGTCGTAGTCTTTAGAATTCAGATTGAATGGAAAATCTGACTCGATGTTTAATGGATATTCTTGCTCATATGCATTGCCAGTGCTACTCTCATAGTCCATAGAATTAGGACTACGTTGAAAATGTGACTGTTTACTTATTGAAGATGCTACATCCCGTCCTTTGTCACTGCTACCTTTATACTCATTAGAATTAGGACTAAATGCATCATCCTGTCCTTCATCACTGTTGCTCTCATAGTGCTTAAAATTAGGACTAAGAGAGCACAGTGACACTCCATTATTTTGAAATTCATCATCACGCTCTTCATAACTATTGCTCTCATAGTCCGCAAAATTAGGACTAAGTGGAGACTGTGGTACTCCAATCTTTTGAAATTCATCATCCCACTCTTCATCAGTGTTTCTCTCATAGTCCTTAGAATTTGGACTAACTGGACACCATGACACTCCATACTTTTGAAAATCAACATCATGCTTTTCAACACTACTGCTCTCATAGGCCTTAGAATTAGGACTAAGTGGACACTTTGACTCTCCTTACTTTTGAAAATCAGCATCATGCTTTTCATCACTGCTGCTCTCATAGTCTTCAGAATTAGGACTAAGTGGACACCATGACACTCCATTCTTTTGAAATTTACCATCATGCGCTTCAAAACTGCTGCTCTCATAGTCCGCAAAATTAGGACTAAGTGGACACCGTGACACTCCCTTCTTTTGAACTTCACCATTATGCTCTTCAAAACTGTTGCTCTCGTAGTCCTCGGAATTAGGACTAAGTGGACACCATGACACTACCTACTTTTGAACTTCACCATCATGCTCTTCAAAACTGTTGCTCTCATAGTCCGCAGAATTAGGACTAAGTGGACACCGTGACACTCCCTTCTTTTGAACTTCACCATCATGCTCTTCAAAACTGCTACTCTCATAGTCCTCATAATTAGGACTAAGGGGACACCGTGACCCTTCATTCTTTTGAACTTCACCATCATGCTCTTCAAAACTGCAGCTCTCTTAGTCCTCAGAATTAGGACTAAGTGGACATCGTGGCACTCCGTTCTTTTGAACTTCACCATCATGCTCTTCATCACTGCGGATTTCATAGTCCTTCGAAGTAGGACTAAGTGGAATCTGTGACTTTATTTATTTGAAATTCTCCATCCCCTCTTTCATTAGTGCTGCTCTCATAGTCCTTAGAATCAGGACTAAGTGGAAGAATTGACTTTCTATTCATAGTGGAAGAATTCCCGCTATATTCATCAATATGAATAGACTTGTTACGCGATGAAGAAGTTGATGGTGTATAAATCGAAACTTCACTATCAGAACAATCCATCCCTTTCAAATACAAGGTGCTGAATGATACAAATGGAGAGTCTCCTAAAGATATTATATAGCTTAAAGAATGATATTTTCCCTCCAAAATTTTTCCCTCCAAAAAATTTTGCAAAAATATTTCCCTCCAAAAAGTTTCGCGAAAATATTTCCCTCCAAAAATCCTGTTAAATTTATTTACTTTCATTACTTTGTTCTACAATTTATTGAAAAATGTAAACTAAGTTTTTTTATGAAATCATAATTAAAATTGTAAACTACGACTTCTACATTAATTATTATAATAGTTCAACCATATAATATTTGCTTTCCAATACTACAATATTCACTTTATAATATTTTAAAAAAAATTATCCCACATTCAACCCGTTGCAAAACAAATCTATAATATTCACTTTATAATATTGTAAAACAAATTATTCCATATTAACCGTACAATAAAATATCTCCTTAACTTCACTTATATATTAAAATTTCATTATCACTATTACTCACATCACTTCCAAGCTTTCTGAAAATCGTTGAAAGACTCGTGAATTTGTGGAGTAGCTTTCTGAAAATCGGTGAAAGACTTGTGAATTTGTCGAGCAGCTAAATCGCTATCAACAACATATTCAACGAAGAATTCTCGCAATTAAAAGGTAAGTTAAATTGTTTTCCTTGAAAACTTTTATATTAAATTAGTTTAATGATTTTTTGCTTTTTTTTTGTTAAATTAATAAGCTTCCTGAGCCAAATTAACAATTACATCCATCTTGAACATGGTGGGCCTGGTCAACCTGATTTGCTTAATACCTGTGGGTGAGCCCCCACACCTTCACCCGCCCGCTCAGTCCCTCCGGGTGCCCTACCTACCGGCCCCCTCACCCGGCCGTACCACCCGCCCCCTTTCAGCCGCCCGCCCGGCACCCTCCCTCATGCAGGCACCACCCGAGCTACCCACGCCCCCGCGCGCAAGGCAGGGCGATTCCGGGAATCGCCTTGCCTGCCAGGTGGGGCCATCGGCGGCCTAGGTGACGCCTGCACAAGGGAGCGCCCTCGTGCAGGCCACCACCCCGGGCTGCCCTGCGCCCCGCCCGGTAGGCAGGGCATTCTTGTCGGCGAGGGTGCGGGTAGCCTGTCACGCTACACAGTGCCCTCTTCGACCCATCGCCGCCCGCGCCCGGCCCGACAGGGATCGCCTTGCCTGCTGAGGCGGGGCTGGTGGCCCGGGGGAGAGTGGGGTGCGCCTGCCGGGGGGTGCCCTCGTTGCAGGCGCCACCAGGGCTGCCCGTGCCCCGCCCGGTAGGCAGGAATCGCCCTGCCCTGCCGCGGGGGCGCGGGGCGGCCCGAGTGGTGCCTGCACGATGGGAGGGCGCCCTCTTGCAGGCACCACCCGGGCTGGCCTGCGCCCCCGCCTAAAGGCAGGGCGATCCTGCCTGCCGGGCGGTGGGCACAGGGCGGCCCGGGTGGCGCCTGCACGAGAGAGGGCGCCCTCATGCAGGCACCACCCGGGCTGCCCACGCCCCTGCCTGCCGGGTGGGGGTGTAGGCAGCCCGGGTGGCGCTTGCATGAGGGAGGCGCCCTCGTGTAGGCATCACTCGAGCCGCCTGCGCTCTCGCTCAGCAGGTAGGGCGATTCCTGGAATTTCCCTGCCTGCCGGGCGGGGGCGCAGGCGGCACGTGGTGTCGCCTTGCATGAGGGCACGCCTCCCTCATGCAGGCACCACCTAGCTTGCCCGCGCCCCGGCCCGGCAGCAGGGCGTATTCCCGGAATTTTCCTGCCTGCCGGGCGGGGGCTGGTGGCCTGGGTGTCGCCTGCACAAGGAATCGCCCTCCCCTACCGAGTGGGGCGCGGGGCGGGCCCGCGTTGGCGCCTGCACGAGGGAGGGAGCCCCTCAGTGCCAAGTGCACCCGGGGCGCCCGCGCCCCACCCGCAGGCAGCGGTGATTCCCGGAATTGTCGTGCCTGCCAGGCGGGGGCGCGGGCGGCCCGGGTGGCGCCTGCACGGGGGAGGGTGGCGCCTACACGAGGGAGGGAGCTATCACGCCCCCAAGCCTATGGTGGTCTTCCAACCGTGCCGATGAGGTGCGGCACCACCCACGCTTTCTTTTTAACAATACTAATGTGTGCGGACTACGCCTAATTCAGAACCGATACTTAGTTTGTTTTTCGAAACCAGGTAAAATGCATTAAACCTTTATATCAATGAAGCCCATACTCATTCATTATCACACCAATTATAAAAGATATCAATTGCACGATATAAAGGGGAGGGAAAACTCCCGATCAGTCTGCCCAACAATGTATTATATACCAGTTTTACAATAGTACAATGCTCAAGTGTGCTTGGCAAACTCCAAGCCAACACTTAGCCAAATTTTACAATCATAGGCAACCTGCCTTTACATAGACAAATGCACACCTTTGCACCAAGATTGGGTGCCCACACGGGTCACCAAGACACTCTACACAATCTTGCACATCTGCACGTCCAACCTGCAACTCATGACCCTCTTTAACCAAACAACGACCAAGTAATACCTCTGCGCATTTACCATGCCACCCACGAGTTATGTGCATTAAACTGCTCCCTCGCTTGCTGTGCGAAGATCTCAAGAGAGAATGAGTGATGCTTAAACTTGTCGTTTTGAGTGTCCAACGTTTGCACATTTATATGCCTCCCAACGTGGGCGACGGGTGGACAAAGCCCCTTGGCCAATGCCCCAAACGCTTCCATGCAAGCCCCCAAACGCTTCATACTTCGGTCAGCTTCTCCATGATGAAAACTCCTCCACGCCATATATATTTCCAACACTTATGTGTTTCATTTGCACGCACATACCCGCATGTCGCAAGTCTGTCGCGTTCAAATGCAACACGCGCCCGTCGTGCGCGCCCGCCCATGCGCCCTCCTTGTACGCTTGCCCGCCGGTTCACCCGCGTGCCCTCGTGTGCCCTCATCCGTGCGCCCTTCGTGTGCATTCACCCGTGCACGCCCGATTCACCATCGCACCCGCGCCCGTGTCGTCTGCCCGACTCACCGTCGCACATCCGCCCAATGCGTGCCCATCGTGCATGCGGGCCCGGTCGCCCTGCGCTCGCCTAGTGCCCAACCGCCGCGACTACCCGAGGACCTTACATCCTCCTCCACCTGAAGTCGTTGTCGTCCTCGACAAAATCCCAACTCCAAACATCATGCATGATATCGACTCCTCCACATATGGCAGACATCCCTGCAACATATGTAGGAATCCATCTCCACCATGTCTCATCTAAGTGATCGACTGCCACCAAGATAGTCCATACCAAAGTATGTCATCGGTGTCCATGATTATCGACCACCTGCCACAATATCTCCATGCTGCTCTCCACCATGGAACGCTGATCCCTCCAACATCAAGCTACATGTCTACTGCAACAATGTGTCACTCCACCATGTCACCAACTCCATCATGTGCAAAATTGCCCATGATATGTTAACAAGTGTTAACACATCACAACCATGTGCCAACATCTCATCAAACTGCCAAGTGATCAAAGAGAAAACTTCTCCATCAAGTGTCAAGTGTCCCAAGAGAACACCTCATCATCAAGTCAAGTGCCTCAAGAGAACACCCTCTCCATCCATGTGAGTTCTCCCATGTAGTCTCTCCTCAACTGTGTAGACCTCATAGCTCCATCTCTCTGTACATTGGATCCCCTCATGACTCGAACTAGTTGGGTAGTTAGTCCAAATATACGCCCAAACCATAAGAATGCACATCATTATGTCACCATCAGTCTTTTCCTTGACTTCTTGCTACATCTTGGACCCATCAAGAATATCCCATGCTCAGGTCCATGAAGTAGTCTCCATCCATCTGCAACATGATCAAGCCATGGTTTAGTTGCACAAGAGTGTACGACCTCTCCACTAGCTTATACAAGTCATAATAGTATCTGCGCAACACCCTTTGCTTCGGCATACTCCCATAGAATTTCCATGAATGACACATCTACTCATGCTCCCACATAATGTCCCTGCACAAACTGCCATGCTCCATATCTCCAACCTGATGTCCATGACACTAGCTGTCCATGACGTCCAACTCATGTAGACCTCATCCCAACATCTGGCCATCTGCACCCAAGTCTGCAATCTGGCATAAAGAAGCCTCCTTTCAAGGCCCCTTGTAGAGTTGGTGTGGTTCCTCCCTATCAAGGCCTCCACACCAACCTATCTCCAAGGTTGTCTATAGAGAAAGGAGGGCTAGGAAGTTTCCTCCCTGACTCTCATCCACCCATGTGTCGGATGGATGTTGTGTCCTTAGGTATGTATGCACAGCCTCAACCTCCTCACATGTACACCCAAGCTCCTTGAGCTTGTCCTTTTTCAATTGAAAGTCATATATGCCCATGGCATACCTGCAAAAGTCCACTATGCCAGCAGGATCTCTACCCTCATAATCCT